>BLKR01010456.1:0-55682 GCA_011170035.1 Teleogryllus occipitalis | reverse complement strand
GGTTTTATTGAAGAGATGGAGGAACATCGTGTATAAAAATTTTTTCTGACGTCAGCCAATAGTCGCATCATGAACTGTCGGCAAAGCGAATGCTCCTCCTACTACTACGACCCGGAGGAGGAGTACGATGTCAGCGATGAAGAGAGAAAAACAAAACAACACCGCGTCAAATTTCCCACTCTCCGTCGTCCGGTTCATATCGAAAACAATGGTGGCAGTAGCAGCAGCAGCAGCAGCAGCATGAGTTTGCAACACACTCAACCACATACAAAAAACAAATCGACCTCTCGAAGTTACCACCCTCCCTCGCAACAAAAAAAAAAGAAAAGAAAACCGGAGAAAACACAACAAACGCGCATCGTCACCGTGGTCGAGACAGCACTGTGCGTCACCACCATCACCGCCACCGCGACCACCGCCACCACCACCACCACCATTCTATCGACGAGACCGCGACGACCATTTTCTTTTTTACGTATAAAACGACGTGAACGCACTTTGCGGTCGTCAGTCTGCAGCATGACTTCCCAGCAAGGAGACGTCTACTACGACTCGGCAGAGGAGGAGGAGGAGGATGAGCGGCAGCAAGAAGAGGATGAGGAGTACGATGACAACGTCGAGGCGGAAGACGAAGGAATAGAATATTGCAATATACCGGATTACGTTGCCACCAAAGCGTACGTGGATGCACAAATCGAACTCGCTCGTGAAATCGCAGTGCAAGATGATAAGAAAATATTGAAGGAGAACATCGATATACAAAATTCGTTAAAATGCGTGATCGAAAATCAATCCAAATGTCTCCGCCAATGGAAAGACGACAGCCCCTTTAACGCGGATCTCTTTCGCATTTCCAATACGGCTTCTCCCATAGAAGAAAAAGATGCCGTCAACAAAGGGTACGTCGACCGCAACATCAAAGGCATCAAGACGCAGCTAGAAAAAATTCCAAAACTCCGATGCAGCAAACTGGGAAACGTCAACGTGATGAAAAAACGTCTTGTCAACGTGGCGTCACCATTGAAAACGGACGACGGGGCTACGAAAGGATATGTGGATGAGAAGATCAAAAAAGAAATCAATAATTTTTTAAAACAAATGTAAATTAATTTTTGAAAAATTATTTATATCATGTATTTTTCAAAATATATATGTGTGAAGATTAAAAAAGAAATTAATAATTTTTTCTGAAGATTTAAAAAGTATTTGTATCATTTTTTCAAAATATATTCTTTCAATATATATACACATTTTTTGTTGTTGTTATTTATCATCCCCGATTCACCTCCAGGCAGGGATTTCCCCCCCCCCTTTTCATAGTCCATCCATAGAGCGAAGGGGGATTTTTTATTTTTTATTTTTTATTTTTTTTATTTTTTTTTTATTTTATTTTTTTTTAATAGTGACGTCACCGCGGAGGGGAGGGGGGTTGACAAAAAAATAAAGGGAGGTGGAGGCGCACGCGCGTCTCTCTCATTCAGTCGTGGACGACAGAGGTGACAACATCGCAGCAGCAGCAGCAGCAGCTTCTCGCTTCATGGTAATTATATATGTGTGCATGAGCGCACGCACGCACGCACGCCACGTTACGTCACGCCACGTCACGCGCGCGCGAGAGTCACGTAAAACCCACTCAAGAGACGCTCTTCTCGGCCGTGTCGCGGTAGCTCAGTGCTAGCGTGCGCGCCACACCCCCCCTTCCTCACAGGAAACGCTACTCCGGGCGGTTCGAATCCACCTCGCGCAGACTTCCCGTTTTTGAAAGACATCACACCACGCACAAACCGAGTTCCACACGACGCTCACAGAGCGCGCCACCACCACCTTCACCGCCGCATTTCGCCGCCAGGGCGCGCGCAATCGGCCCCAGGAAGTGACCTCACTTCTCTGCTGATACGGGGGCCCCACAGGCGGGACCCGGAAGTGACGTCACTCACTGATAAGATAAGATAAGGCTTATCTGTGACGCGTTTCCGGGTCCCGGGGCCCTCTGACGTCACCCAACACATATGCGGGTTCTGGATCGGAAGTGACGTCACGATAAGATAAGATAAGATAAGGCTTATCAGTGACGTCATTTCCGATCCAGAATCCGCATATTCCCCCTACTGACAGTCATTTGAAAATTAAAAAAAGTTCAATGGAAAAAGGGGTTCGGTAGGAAACAAAGAGGGGCCCAAGAAAATAGTTCCCCCCTCTTGCTGTAGACTGAACACGCCTGTGCACCTGAAACGTTGAAAGCTCTTAGAAATTCTTTCCTCGACGTAGGGAATGTCGTTCACTTACAAGGAGAGGGCGTGGGGTGGATAAAGGAGTGTACCGAAAGAATTTGAAAAAGTACTGAAAATAAACTCCACGGACTCGTTGCCACACGTTATCAATAGTTTAAGGCACTGATTTGTATTTGTATTTAGTCATTATATGTCCTGTAAAGGGGGATTGGCTTCGGCATTAGAGCCCGGGGCTCCTAGTCGGTCACCCAACCAGGAACCCGTGATGTCTCGAATTCGTTGTCCTACGTGACTTCACATGGTTAACGAATTTGGGTAGCGACGCCGGTTATGCGGTCGTGGCCTTTCAGTAGAATCATCCCAGCATTCGCCTGGATGGCCGAGAAAAACGCAAAACCCTCGGTCAGAATGGCCGGCAGGGGGATTGAACACGGGCCTCCCGAATGCGAGGTGAGCGCGCTATGCCCTGAGCCACTTCGCACGGCATGGGTTGCATTATCTAAAGGTGAACTTTAAGGAACCGAATTCACAATTAAAGTTATTGTAGTACAAGTGAATTCAAACAAATACACGTATACAACCATACAAAGTATAACACTATATGACTCAGAAACATGGGAATTAAGGAAAAGAATAAGAAAAACTGATGAGTCTACAAATGGATTTCTTGAGAAGTTTTGGAGTATCTAAAACGAAACATATTAGAAATGAAATTATTAAGTGAATGGAGGTTCAAACATAATTTATAGATGAAAAGAAAACACAAAGGCTGAAATGGTTTTGAATGAAACGTGAAATGGCTTGATTGTGGGAGATGGCCCAGAAAAGTTTGCGAGTGTTTCCTTTTGACAGAAGAAAAAAAGGTAGACCCAGAGAGGAAAGGCAAATTCAGGTTTTTAAAGATAGGCAGAGAAGAGGTCTAGAAGAGAATGATAGGAATGATAGAAGGGTATGGAGAGTGGGATGCGAGAGACGGCCGCAAGAGCTGTAAAAGACTCGCAAGAAGAAGAAGAAGAAGAAGAAGAAAAAAAGAAGGAAACAAATGTTCTAACACACTATGGCTTCCTATTACCTACTAACAAAATGCCTGACACCTTTCGCAGAATGAATAATCAACGAAACAAAATCAAAAAACAATTTAAACGAAAATAATAGTTCATTTGATTTTTTTACAAAGTGGATAAATCGTAGTAAGATATTCATTTATTAGCATCTTACTACAATAATCTATTAGTTATCAAACTCAACTTAACAGCCTTAATTTACCAATCTCGTATTGTAATAAGACGTCTTACAATATTCCTTTCATAAATAACTATAACCATTCTTAAGACTTATATTCCTTATTTTTTTAAATGAACCAGAAGGGATTAGATGTTCCAAGCTTGCCATTCACAGCATTATTACTACTTAGGTCATTATTACTAATTGACCAAAGCATCGTTCTATACATAAATCAGGGTATTTCATTTACGTTTACTTTCTAATGTCAACAAAATTCTTTAAAAGTACTTTGCCACCTACAAGTGGTATGTTTTCAACAAAAATCATATCTACTCGTACCTTGAAAGCATTTACTCATATCCTACTATTACTAAATAATCATTTCAGTTAAGAAGAGATAGAGTTAATTCCTTGAAATACCTTAGTATTCCTTCGCCTTCCAAAGAAATTAGAGAACATGGATCTCAGCAGCCCAACCACGTCAAAAAGAGTAAAGTTGAGCTTCTTTAGTTCGCAATGTACTGGAAGAAGGTCACAACTGATGTTAATGTTATATCTGCTGTTGCCATGGAAATTTATTGTTAAGGTTCTTAGCCACCACAGTTTCATCGGTATAACGAAATATACTTCGCAAACTTGTTCCTTTAAACTCTACACATTTACAATATTGTTAACATCACATCAACTACACAAGAAGCCTCTGTCATTTGTTGCATTAGAGGTAATAATATTCGTCTGTTAGATGTACTGAACTTGGCAACACAAGAGGTAACCAAGTTGCCTCAACGCACATTTTATAATTCCTTTACAATTTCGATATAGTGTATACTAGTTTCTTAGCTAATTACTTCAAATATTTTATGGAAAACACCCAGCTTTTTAAAACGTAATCTTATTAGGTCTTACAATAATTAGTTCTTAATCTTTCTGGTATTGTGTTAATGCGATTTTAGGTTATGTTTACAGCAGGACTTCGTAAGCGTGTTGCTGACCGGACTTTGAAGTTAAACTGTATTATCTACAAACACAAAAACTGTACTAATAATTTATGTTTAATTTTATTTACCAAACTAATATTACTCCATTTATAGCAAAAATATTAACGTTATATTGAATTTTACCGGGAAGTAACTTCCTTACCCTCCATGATATTCGAAGGGTGGGGAAAAAAAAAAAGCTTGGTAGTCGAAGAGTTAATCCATCTCTCATTCCCTAAACATGAAATCGAAAGAAGAGATGGAAAAAAGAAATGGTACCATCTCTTCTTTCGACCAAAGAAGAAATAGTAGTTTAGCAATTGCTAAAATTGTGGAATGTTACCAAATGTTGAACAAAATTAGAGATTGTATGTTTGACGGTCGGTGCAGTACATTTCCAAAGAACTTAAAACTGTAATAATACGCTAAATCGATCACAAAATGCGAAATTCGAAATCACGTACAAAGAACAAAATGGTCGTGAATCTACGATATAATTGTTAAACTGCATTTTATGGCTTCCTTCGAATTCGCTCTCTAACTAGGGATGCGGCAGTGACGACAACACATCGATATTGGAAAACATCGAGTTTCAAATCGAACGCGTTTATTAATTTATAATTAAAATTCAACTGACAAAACGCCGACCTGAACGGCCGAGGTGCCTAGAGCGAAAGTCGAATCAGTACTTGGGTTGGAAGGGTCGCGGGTTTGAGTCCTGCCCTGGACACGAGTGTTTGTCCCTTGTCTTTCATGTATATATGTGGTCGCGGAAGGCCTTGTGAGACCGCTGACCACAGACCGAGGAGCCCGCATGTGTGTCGAGTGTAAAAGGGTAATATGTATCCCTATGAGGGACAGAGTGATGACAGAGTGAGGACAGACCCTGATGCGGATAGTCGAAATCGGCAGCCCCTGAAGCTGGAAAAAGTCTCAGGAAGAAAAAAAATCACTGGTAAAGTAAAAATAATAAGAAAAAAAACTATCATTTAAACCTGAGCGCTCAGGGCCATCACAGGGATATCTCAGCTTCCCAAGTTCGCTGTACAGAAAAGGGAAGAAGAAGAAGGCGGCCCTACTCCTACGGTGAACGCGTTACTTCTTATGCTTTCATATTTGTTGAAGTTCACAATTGGGGAAATATTAAATTAGTTTGTCTTATTTCCTGATTTACTGGGAAAATCTAAAGAGCATCGAAATAATTTTATCTCAAAGAATCCTCGTTAATTCTTAATAATTTTCTCAACAAATGCTACAAAATGCTAAATCTTATTTTTATAATGCTACAAAATGCATAGCCTTGTTTTTAAAATGCGATTTTTTTAAATTTAAAGAGCTAAATTCTATCATCACCAGTCACACGCAACCTCTGTCAATCATCTTCCCGGAGCGGCGCAGTAGTATACAGCCGCGACAAGAGATGGCGTCGCGGTCTGCGTGCAGCCGCCGGGGTCGCAAGACCTAGCCAGCTGACCGTCCCGCTCGCGAATAGAGACTGACTGCATTGCGTTTTAAATATACAGCCAACAGACTTTTGGTCAGCTGGGACGCGGTTATCCAATCGGAAGCTTCAATGTTAAACATTTAAGCTGTAACTGAACTTCCGATTGGATAACCGCAACCCGACTGATCGCTGTCAATTCGCTTAACATTTAATTCTGAGTATTCGCCCTGCAAGTGCCCGCTTCGTGCTCAACCAGCTGTCAGGGAGCATGCAACGAACACCGAAGTCAAACGACGCCGCAGCGTGAATACAAGGTTGTTATTCTATCAGTGAGTGCAGGGCAGGGGAGTCGAAAGAAGAAGGAAAAGCTTGGGAAACCTACCCCGCCCCAGGCCTCGAAATATTAAGACACCGCTCAAATTTTCTTCAATAAAAAATGTTCATTTATATATTACGCTAAGTGAAAAACGTCGTTAATTAATTCAAAGCATTAAGATAATTATTTAAGTATAATAATAACCCCTCGGGTCACTCACAGACAGCGTGCTACCTTTCTGTGAGGTGGACCGGGATCGTTTTCCGACCAGGACAAAAATGAAGCTCTAGTTTTCTAATATAAGTCACTTTCTACAGCGTGTGGCGAAAGAAAATGCTCAGCCAGGCCAAGTCAGCTTTGTAAGGTGATGGGAATACGTTTTGCTCGCCACATAACTCTCTTACCCACTGGTGTGGGTAATAAATAATAATAGGATCCAGACCTGGGAACACCGCTAGCTGGTACAGTCCGATTATTCAGACACTAAAATGCCAAGTAATACATACATGCAGTGATTGATTTCTAAAATTTTAGATACCGGAACGCTCTCCAAATTAATTATTAATAAAATGGATTTAGTTATATGTTTATAATATAATTTAATAATATATTCCTAAAGTACCGGAACGCCGTTCCGTCGCGTTCCGTCAGAAATCAAGCTCTGCATACATGAGTATTAATAGTGATTATAATGAGAGATTTTGTTTTAAAAAAGACGCCTCCAGTTCTTACATCAGTTCTTTTCTCCCCTCCCCCCCGGTGCAAAAAGCAATTGAAGCTGTTATTTCGAAAACACCACATATTCGATGGACTTTACTACATTCTAACCAGCAGTGATTCTCTGTTCATTCGTAATAGGACACTTCTCCAGAGTTGTGGCGTTTTCGGATGGGTGTGCGCCAAACTGCAGATGGAATGGTTTTGCCCAGTATGTGGTTTTATCGAATGAACAGGGCAACAATTCAACTGGGAATCATTTTAAAAAAACAAATCCACATTGTTTATTTTCCGTAATTTATTTAATTAAAACAATATTTTTGAACTTAATATATTTACTAACTAACTTTGAACGAATTTAGAAAAAAGCCTATTAATGAATTCATGAGGCCAGAAAATAACGGAAACTTATCCGAAAAATTGTAATTTTGTAGGTTCATGTTTTTGGTCATTTTACACCATTGAAATATTTAGGGGGAAATTATTTATAACAAATAAATGTACTTTGAATAATGAGACACGTTTCTATATGTGCGACACAAAAAAATTATATTTAATATACAGAATTCTCAGGTTTGGCACTCCACACTACTAACACTCCCAATTATGGACTGCCGCCATATACATCCTAGTGGCTTTTTCTTGAGCCCTGGAATACCTACCCTCAATTATTTTACATACTAACATTAGATGAATTATGAATAAGTGATTGCAACCAACGTTGTTGAAAAATCTGATGGGCAAACATTTTTGATCCTGTTTAATAGAAACTATTTTGCATCGAAAACGAGCTATAAGATCTGATATCAGAGCTCTGTCGTCGAAATAAACAACCCCCCACTCCTCTCGCATCTAGTTATCCTCGGGTTTTCCTAACGAGGCAGATGAGGGTATTATCTCCAAGATGGAATATGGCACGGCTTTTCGCTTCTTTCTCTGTCCTGCCGTTAAAGTGGCTTGATCTGCAGCACTGCTTGATACAGTCGCGATCGTGCGACATCTTGCGGCAGGACCGAGAAAGACGCAAAAAGTCATGCCTTATTCCATCTTGAAGATAATACCTTCAGATGCCACGTTAAAAAAAATCAAGTATAAATGGGGGCTCAAGAAAACGTGTGCGAGTAATTGTGTCGAGAGAGGAATTGTTTCGAGAGAGGAAGCTTTTCGCCGCGCCGGGTGGCGGTGTCGGCGGCGAGAAGCTGCTGACTGGGTCTCCACGCTTCGCAACGCGAACCGGCGGCGAAGGGAACTGCCACTTGCTAGAGCTTCCCACAGCAAACAGTTGAGTCACACTCCCCTCCCCACGGCCACGCCCAGTCTCACACTGTCACCGAATCGCAAGCACGCGGCCAAAACATCACAAGAGGAGCATTCCATGTGGAAAGAACGAGCCAAAATGTAGGGTTTCGGAGCGAGACGATTATTTCGGGTTTAAAGCTTCGATTTAAATGGACCGACTTTGATGTTCGATCAGCTGAGATGCGATTATCCAATCGGAAGCTTCAATAACAACAATTAAGTCCCGATTAATGAAGCTCCTGATTCATCAAAAGTCAGAAGACACTCTTTAAGTCAAGTATAGCCCCGTGAGTGTAATGCGCACTATAGCTGAGAGATAGCGGTGTGGTTAATCACTGAAACGTAAGATCCACTGTGGAGCTACACGTCGGTTTGTGTTTATCAGTCAGTGAGTCGTGTAGATTTAGCACTTTCCACAGTTTTTGAACGATTGATGTTATTGCAATGCAGTTTTCACGGAAGTGCGTGAGGGAATGAGGTTAATTGACACATGTATTCATTTCTATTTGATCATTTGTATTTTTTGAAAATAGAAGTAAATTAGTGGTTAGGCGGAAGAGCAGGCCCTATGGCCTGAGCCTCGCCATTAATAAAGACATTGTTGTTGTTATTATTATTATTATTATTATTATTATTATTATTATTTTCAAATGGAACTCTTCATATTTTTTTAGTCTATCATGAATGTAAAAAGACGAATTCAATGATATACATGTCATATATTAGATAAGCATTTTTTGAGTAATTTTGTTTCTTTGTGCTCAGTTTTCCTCGCCCAATCGCGCGTTAGCTAGAGGAGCACTGTGTGACCTTGTGTGGAGGACTGTTATCCGTGTTCAAAATATCCGTTAAACACGTGGAGTGGCAAAAATATCAGAATTACTAAAAAAAAAAAAAAGGTTATCTAACATGTGCGTATATCATTGGATTCGTCTTTTTACGTTTGTCTTGAGAGCCTAAAACTAGATGTGCTACAGAATGGCAAACACTTTCTCATAGTAGTTTTCTAATTTCCTTGGTGTGGACTGGCTTTAAGATCTTGCCTCATCGTCTTGCCAGCTGCCATCTATCGCCGCCAAAAGTACATTTTTTTAACGTTTCCTCAACTTTTCGGTTTCCAAATAGTAGAACCAAACTATTATTTTAAGACTTTTGAAGAAGGCTAAAACCTTGTTTTAAATAGCAATATCCATTGAAAAATTTGGAGCCGTTTTTAAGAAAATGACGTTAAGCGTTACTTAAATGCGAAATTTTAAGCTCCTTTTTAAAAGGAATCTATTGAATTTTCGAAAAAACTATTTTCAAGTAATTAGAAAAACTTCTACTCACAAATTCAATAATCCATTGAAATGCGCATATTAACGGCGTGAGAAATATTTCAAACAAATTGCGTTTGTGTAATTTTTAAAAAAACAAAACAACACCCTAAAATGAACTTTACGTCATAATAAACACTGCCATTACCACTATCCGATGGAAAAGTTTGAAGCAAATATTTGGAGCCATTTTTTAGAATGTGGCGTTTCAGCGTGTCTGAAAATGCAGAATTTTGAGTTTTCGAGAAACTGTACTCGACATTATTTAAAGCACATGTACTCATAAATACAATAACGTGAAGAAATCGCCGCTAATGTAAATAGTACCGACGTGTTCAAGTGAAAAAAAAAATTTTGTAATTTAAAAACAATATGGCGTATATATCATCGTATAGGGCACATTTGGCATTACCCCTACCAAAAATTTTAGTGTTTTTGTGTGTGTATTAATTTGTGTGTATGTGATTGAATGATTGATTGATTTTTTCGTGTTTCCAGGCACGTCAACTACTTTAGTCATTAGTCCCGTTAGTGTAGTGCATGTTTTTTCTCTCCGGAGATAGCTGTGGTCTTCCCCGCTGGATGGCGAGATCTGGCGCCGACCTACCGTCAGCTAGTGGAGTTTCCCCATAACCAGGACTCTCCCTCCAGCGGAGCACCGCCCCAGCCGGGACAAGCTCTAAGCTCCTGACCGGTCTCCCGGAATATGTGGTAGTGTAGTGCATGTTAGTGTAAGTGTGTGTGTGTGTGTGTGTGTGTGTGTGTGTGTGTGTGTGTAAGGGGAGAGGATAGGACAAGGAAGAGGAAGGACAGATCGCGCGCGGTCCGTGGCCTGTTTGGTAGGGTACTGCTCCGGCATTCGCGTGGAGTTAATCGGAGAAACCACGGAAAACTACCGAATCGAGCAGCCGGCCGCTAGAATTCTCCTCCAGACAGCGACTGAATTCGACCTAGCTGGAGAGCTAGTGTCGAAAATCCTGCCGCCGTGGGGAGTGGGAACCTAGGACCTCCCAGCCAGAGGCGCTGCAGTGACATCAGTTGACGCACTGAGCTACCGCTCCCGGTTTGTGTGCGCGTGCGTGTGTCCATATTCTAGCAATTGGCCTGAGATTCTCTCCCAGCGCGTGCCTTTTATGGCTGGCGGGAGCGCCGGCCGGCAGCGCGGGCGGCGGGCGCTCAGTCTTCGTGGGAAGGAGCTTCGCGTGCGGCGTGTGGGAAAAGGTTCCGTCCCCGCGCGGCAGATGGCGCGATAGTCGCCACATTACGAAAACCCCTTTTAACCCCTTTTGCTTCTCGCGAGAAAAGCGTGCCTCCAGACACCGTTCATTTACCGTCCTCCGCGAGGCAGGATAGGAGAATAGAGCATCGATTTATCGAGTGCAATCTACTCCGGTTATAGTGAACTCGGATTTAGTGAACTTAAGTCACTAGTCCCGTTTCACTTACATCACAAATCAGCATAAGATTCGGTGATAGGGAACCTGAATTTCAGTTATAGTGAACGTAGTCAGTCAGTCCCGGAAATTAACTGGATCTCGTATGTTCTTAGGCGATTCAAAGGGCCTTCGGAGAGTGAGATGGTGTTCCAACAGTGCTAGAGGCATTAAAAGGTGTCAAGACTGTATTACAATACTTACAGACAGGAAACAATGTATAATCAAGTACGGAGAGAGCACGAGCTCTGGAGAAGGATCTAGTGAAAAATTTACGAAGCAAACAACTGAAAATAATTGATTTTTTTGCGTACAAATTAAAGATATTGACATTTTCAGTTCGTGCTGTTAATGAATTTTGAGGAATGAATGAGTAAAATAAATAATTGTGGAGAAATTGAATTTAATTTTGACATTGTCGGATATCGTGAACCTAGTGTATAGTGAATCAAACATGTTAATCCCCAGAAGTTCACTATAACTAGAGTAGATTGTAATTAACTGAATATTATATATAAACACATTATATGAATATATTATTCCATAGATTAATTAATTATTTCTAGTTTCCGGGCGTCTCAACTGCGTTGTTCATGCGTCCCGTAAGTACAAAACATGTGTTTTTCAGTGTAGGAGACAGTGATATTCCTCTTCCCCCACCAGGTGGTGAGATCCGGCACCGACACATCATCTTGACAGGTTTTTCCTATCTACGTTTCTCCCACCAGCCGTGCCCAACCCCAGCAGGCGGCTCAGAGCATCAACTGATGTCACTACAGAACCTCTGAGTGGGAGGTCCTAGTTTTGAGTCCTGGAGGTGGCAGGATTTTCGACACTAGATAAACGGCTAGGTCGAATTCAGCCGTTTTCTGGGGGGGGCGGCCGGCAGCTCTGATCGGAAGTTTTCCGTGTTCTTCGATCAACACCAGGCGAATGCCAGAGAAGTACCCTAACAAACGGGCCACGAACCGCGTACGATCTTTTCTTCCTCTTCCTTGTCCTTTCCTCACTCGTTACATACACACACTCACACTTGCATGCACTACACGACCAAATTGGCGGAAGACCCGATGGGAGCCTAGAGCTTGTCCCGGTTGGGGCGGTGCCCCGCTGGTGGGAGATATAGCTAGATGGGAAAATTCCGCAAGCCGACGGTAGGTCGTCGCTGGATCTCACTATCCAGCGGGAGAATATCAATGCCATCTCCACGCCACCCAAACATGCACTACACTTACGGAAATAATGACCAAAGCAGATGACGCGCACGGACCCACGGAATATTCAGTCAATGAATATCGCCGGTGTGAATTGGCCTCTCCAATTGCTAGCGTTGAGCGTTCGCAAGTCCTCCAGTGCAATCCTTGTCCACTCGAGCGATAAGCACCGACCGCCCAATCTTAGCGCATTGAAGAAGCACTTCAGCTGCACTCTGATTCATAGCAAATGCGCACTACACCGAGCAACAGTTCAAGATTCTAAGTTCAAGTCTCAGATTCCAGAAACAAGTTGAATATGTCGTCAGGGCCAACTCGAGCAAGCGACTTTTCGCGGTGAAGGCATTGCAGCAGCTTTGGTTTTGTTCAACCCCCAAACGTAACAGTGGTACTATCAGTTATGATTTCATATTTTACCGGTTACAAAATTGTGATGAGAGTTTTAATTAACATACAAAACATCGGAAATGTAAAAAATATCGAGCCCAAAACATTGATGTTAAAAAGAATCCTCTTTATTATATCGACGTTCGAAACATGGTTGTTTCTTTAAAAATATCGAAAACATCGCCTGCATTGATCTTAAATGGTTCCCGCGCTTTCAGTTTTTCCAAACGTTGAGTCATCAGTAGTTTTAACTCTTCAGAAGTTACATTGGGTAGATTAGACGCACGGATGTTTGTTCTACTTCAAATGGAAAGAAATAGTTCCTGCGTTCTCTTTTCAAGTCCGCACCGCGGCGTGTCGATTCTAAACTTTATATCATTAATTATTTTTTTAATTTGCATCCTGAGTGTGGAGTTCTTATCTGAAGTGTGTGACAAATGCGTGAATGCCGATTCCTCGTGCTAAATTCAGTGGTTAAGTATTTTTTTAAAAATTATATTGAATTAGCACTAATGATTTTTATATCTACTCAAAAAACAATCATTTTGTTCTCTTTAATAATCGCATTTGATATTAATAAATGTATGTTATCAAATATATCTATTCTCTTAGTTTACAAGTTTCTTCCTCGAATTAGAGGTTCTCAATTACTACATTATGAAACGATGATATAATGATGGGTATTAATACACGAATGTGATATTATGTGAAACACTTCTCACGAGTGTATTTATACCCATTACATCGAGTTT
Organism: Teleogryllus occipitalis; assembly: GCA_011170035.1. Taxonomy (NCBI): domain Eukaryota; kingdom Metazoa; phylum Arthropoda; class Insecta; order Orthoptera; family Gryllidae; genus Teleogryllus; species Teleogryllus occipitalis. The sequence goes on along the minus strand of BLKR01010456.1, from coordinate 42,372 downwards.
CATAAAATACTTTTTCCATGACTTTCATAAGTTAAACTTTCACGTTGAATCGTTTCGTGGCATGTGGCATGTAGGATTCAGCCAAGGCCACCTAAACCCTCCCCTTGCATGCTGCCGCAGTTCGCTGTGGTTACCAGTCCGCCTGCGAGGGAGTACTGCGCCAGTCAAATAGGATCACAATGAAATTACGATCCAATTTATTTTAAATAATATTCCACGAAAAAATACTAATAATAAAAGAAATTAAAACTGATAAGCATAATGTAATAGCAAATGCAATTTTAATGTACAGAATCGAACCAAACATCTATATATTTAAAAAAATAAGGTATTTTGCCATGGCTTCGTTTAGAGCTTCTACTGAACCGATTGTAGTATTTTTTCCTTTAAATGAAAGAATGTGATCCCTAGATGTGTTATCAGATATTGTTTGTGTTGATTCACCAACATTTAGTGTGTAAATTAATTAATTAAATATTTCTTTAATAGTACGCTTATCAATAGTCAATTGTTTTCTTCCAAAGGGTGGCTGTTTCAAAATCGATATATATGAGTCGATAGATGCTTCATGGTGGCGCTGTTTGATGTTTTGTTTTGATTGTTGAGATTTGTTTACAATTCATCAAGGTTTTGTTTCAGTGTAATTATTGCATTGTGGCGTTGACAGTTTGCATGTATTTGCTTTTGTGGTGAATTTTGTAGAGAACATTCGGACAGTGTGTTTTGCTCGGTTGTACTGAAGTAGTGAAGTTGTTCACAGGTTATGTCGAATTCCGAATCGTTGCCCACGCGTCCCAAAAGACGCAAACGTACATTAACTGGACGCAGGGAAAGAGAAAGTCAGCGTAAGTGTCGTGATAGTGAGGTCATTTCGTTTTCTGCTGGGTCGTTGCCTATGAAATGTCAGTTTTGTTCTGCTTTGCACTTCGCATGTGAGAGAAATTCTGCAAACGATTTATTCTGTGTTGCTTAAATGGGAAAATAAGTTTACCTTCAGGCGATATGCCAGAAGAAATAAAAATTGTATATAGGACATGATGACACATCAAAAAACTTTAGAAATAATATCCGTCAGTATAACAGTGCTCTTTCTTTTGTGCAATTTGGCACCGATATTGCATTGCCACCTGCCCATGGGCCATACGTGTTCAAAATTTTGGAAACTCACATCACAGAACATCTTCGTTATACCCTGAAGATCCAAACAATGCAACGTATTGTGAACATTAGTCTGGTCACAGTATTTTACATTTATCTCAGATCTCACCGTCAAATTTTGACGGGTTTTCACTAGTTTATTATAAAGATTCTCGACAATTAATCGTCAATACATGTAGACATCTCTGTGATTAGTCAATAACGAAATCTCTATCGTAATGAGTATCATTATGCAATGGATTGCAGGCAACAATTGACAGCATTATACAATGGGAGTAGAAAAAATGAACTTCGTGATTCGAGAGAACGCAAAGGTTGGCCCATCTGCTCTAGTTTCGTCGCCAGAGGAGGCATTTCCAAAGAACAGAGAGCGACATTTACTGCCTGGAGCAGCGGGGGGGGGTGGACTGGCGTCTCGCTCCCCCGGCGTCGCCCTAGTGCCCTTTGCGCTGCCCTTCCAGGGCGCCCCACCGCCCCGAGGGCTCCGTTCCCTGAATCACCGCCCCGCCCTTTCGGTGGGTGACATATGAAAATGCCTCCGGAAGCATTTCCCTTCCCTCTGACGACACCGCGACGGGGCTGGCTCCCGTCCAAAGAGGTGGCCCCGCCGGCCTCTCTTTTAAGGCCCCCGCAGACCGACACGGAAAATCCGCAGCCTACGTGGATTGGCCGCAGTGGAATTTTCGCGACACATGCTGCCTTATGAGCACGTCCTGACCTAAGCGGCAGGCGAGCGTCGCGGCAACGGATTGGCAGCGTTTAATCGGCGGCGAAATTTGTAAGCAGTCAGACGCCTGTCTTCCGCTGCAGCTCCAGTTTCGTGGAAGTCCGCCCGCGTTTGGGAGTCTTCGCTCCCCTCTGGTTCGAGCGACCTTGCCCTAAGTCTTAAGGCTCCCTCAGACCGGCGCGGAAGATCCGCAGCGGGTGCGGCGCGGAAGTTTCCGAGCTAGACGCCACTGCGGAATTCGCGAGGCCGTTTACACCGGAGCGTCAATTATGAGTCAGCGTTTGGCGACGGTTGGCAAGGTCGCTCGAACCAATCATAGAACTTGTTTTCTAATCTGTATAACATCACACTATGTAACATTTCCATACAAACACCATTTAAAGAGAGGCACTTCTTATGAAGTTTCACTTTCCTTCTACATCAAAACATCCAGGCCGGGAGCTAAGTCCTCCTGTAACAACAACACCAAGGCGATATTCTCGCCAAGGAAGCGGGCTTTGCATGGCAGTTTTTCAGTGCCAGAGGCGATAAATCGGGGCTTCAGAAAAGACAATCAAACTATGACCCAACAGAACTGCCTATTATTCGGCGAATCTACCGGGAGCGGTAGCTCAGTGCATCAACTGATGTCACTGCAGCGCCTCTGACCGGTAGGTCCTAGGTTCGGCAGGATTTTCGACACTAGCTTTTCAGCTAGGTCGAATTCAGTCGCTGTCTGGAGAAGAATTCTAGCGGCCGGCTGCTCTGATCGGTAGTTTTCGATGGTTTCTCCGATCAACACCTGGCGAATGCCGGAGCAGTACCCTAACAAACGGACCCCGCGGGATCTTTCCTTCCTCTTCCTTGTCCTATCCTCTCCCCTTACACACACACACACACACACACACACACACACACACACACACACACACACTAACATGCAGTACACTACCACATATCCCGGGAGACCGGTCGGGAGCTTAGAGCTTGTCCTGGTGGGAGAGTCCTGGTTAGGGGGAAACCCCACTAGCCGACGGTAGGTCGGCGCCGGATCTCGCCATCCGGTGGGAGAAGATCACCGCCATCTCCCGGGAAAAAAACATGCACTACACTAACGGGACTGATGACCACAGTAGTTGACGCGCCCGGAAACACGAACAAATCAATCAATCAATCGGCGAATCTAGGGCAATGTGGCAGGTGAATTCAACTAGCTAAGTTGATATGATTCATTCATATAATTACTCGTATTTTCGGAGAAATTTTCTATGTCAGTGTTCATTTGGCCGAATTTAATATGGTAGTATTCATTTTGAATTATCACAAACTAATCAATTGCAACTTTTCACCTTCCTCACCTCACTACCTTGAAATTCAGCTTATTTTAGAACGGGTGTTGTTATTACAGAATAATTTCTCGCAAATGCCGCAACGGAAGTTACCTTTCGAATTAACCCCCCATTAATCACGGACTGATGCTTTTCAAGTCACGAAATGCTAATTTTTTGCGTGTCTTACTAAATGTACATTATAATACAGTTCGTTGCGTGAAGCGAACAGAAGTAACGCAAGAGATCTCCCATCTTTTCACGCTTTTTATAACTATCCACATTAGGCATCATGCAAATTCACGTGAATCCCGCCCACCACCCGTTTATTGTTTCAACACACCGCGAATCTCCATTCTGAACAGGGCGAGTGTTTCCAAAGAAACAGAAGCAGCGGGCCGTTATCTCGTCATGGGGACGAACGTCTTAATTCGTTCTTGTGGGCGCGAAACGACCGCCCCGCTCTGCGGCCGCTTACAATGGCCGCTTGTGGCGGCAGGATGCCTGGGCGATAAGCAGCCAGCCGATGTGCAGTCGGCGGTTGCGTGAGGTGCCAGCAGCGGTTTCGCTTTCCTAAGCCCCCCTAACCTGCCACGCCCACCGAGTGAGTGGCGGATCTAAGGAGGCCATGCTCTCCACACGTTTCTTTGACAATTTGCTGAATTTATTTGTTCTTACGTTAACAGTTTATTGATTGGAGAGTGTTCATTAAAGAACGCGTACGAGAAATTAGCGTTTTCGGAGTCACCAACCACAACGTAAATAAAACACTGGCTACCACGAAGAGAACAATAATTAGGTTTGGAAACTACACGATTGTCATTACGCATATCGTGATAAATCCCAAGTCTATGTTGTGTAAGTTTCCATGAATTTGTGCAAAAATAAGGAATTTGTTCAAAAATGTATTTTTAATTGTGTCCTCTTACTTATCATATCGTCGCACTCGACCCAAAACATTCTTCTTCCCTAGCTACGTAAACAGTAAGTTATGATCCGTAAACTTACGGGGAAAAAATCGTAAGTTTGCGAATTAAATGGAATTGGAGAGAAAATGAGGACACACCTGGTTTGACTGAGATGCTATTCCGGTCGCATCAAATATACATAATTAGTCCCGTAAATGTAGTGCATGTTACAGTCGAGGTGTGGTGTTTATCCTCACTCGAACTTCAGATACATTTTAGAACTACAACTCGGTTTGGGGGGGGTTACACCTTTAGGTATTTCCCCTATGGAAAACCAGCCCAGACAGGACAAGCCCAAAATTCCCGATATGTAAGTGTGAGTATGCAAGGGCAGATAATAGAACAAGGAAAAGAAAGATCGCGCGCGGTCCCGGTTTGTTTGTTCGACTACTGCACCAGCATTCGCCTGGAATTGATGGGAGAAGCCGCGGAAAGTTAACGATCGGAGCGAATGCAGGGGCAACACCTTACACAACGGATCAGGACCTGCGTGAGGTCTTTTGTTCCATCTTCATCCGCGAATCCATTCTGGAACACCACGGAGATGTCCATACTGTCCGTCTCAAACCCGGCGTACACAATTGGGAAAGAGGACAAATATCCGAAATTAACGTAATGAATTGAAAACGACTGTTAAAAGACAAGCATTGTCATTTGATTCAAGGTATTAATTTAATTGAAGAGCATTTCAAATGCTGTTTTATTTTCGTTGAGCAATTCTGTATTCTCATAAGAAATGAGTAAACATGAGTACGTTGGCGTAAATCGCCATATGAAATGTCGGAAGGCGTGAAACGTAGTGACAATGACAGCGACACTTCTGCTAAAAAAGGAACTGAGTTGCGTCACGCTGCAAGGCCGACGCTGGTTATCAACCAGAAGCTTCCTGTAACAAGTGAAGGCTGACTGGAGGTGCACTGCAACGTTACAGTCGTCTGAGCCATGCTCAAGAGATTTTCTACGCAGCAGATCGCAAAACGCGAGTCATCGAACACCGTTTCCATTCAAGGTGAAACTAATTTAGGCTAAAAACTCAGCCAGAAGGCTGGGCGCATGGGAACTTTACGTTACGTAGTAGAAATATGCAATAATTATATTCTGTGTTATTAATGGGGTCCGGCAGCACGATCTCTAAACAATGTGGTTTGTACAAGTTATTAAGAATTGTAATGGCAGTGCGTGCTACAATCTATGTCTATGCTCTAGTTGCAGAAGCGAAGAATTGCGAAACAAAATAGCACAGGAAAATAGGTCTTCCTGGAAATTTAGGATTGATTTTTAGTGATTCCGGGTGCATCAACTAATGAGGTCATTAGTCCCGTCAGTGTAGTGCATGTTTTTAATCGGGAGGTTGCGGTGATCTTCCTCGCTGGATGGCGAGATCCGGCGCCAACCTACCGTCGAATAACGGGGTTTCCCTCAACCAGATATCTCCCACCAGCGAGACACCGCCCCAGCCGAAACAATCTCTAAGCTCCCGACCTGTCTCCCGGCATGTGTAATAATGTAACGCGTGTTAGTGTAAGTAAGGGGTGAGGATAGGACAAGGAAGAGGAAGGAAAGATCGCGCGCAGTTCTTGGCCCGTTTGTTGGGGTACTGCTCCGGCATTGGCGTGGTGTTGATGGGAGAATCCACGGACAACTACTGATCAGAGAAGCCGACCGCTAGAATTCTCCAGACAGCTGCTGAAATCGACCCGTAATGCATAGATATCTAGCTAGTGCTAAAAATCCTGCCGCAGTGGAGACTCGAACCCTAGAAACTCCCGGTCAGAAACACTGCATTGACGTGTTAGTGGCATAGGTCGAGTCAACCGGCAGGAATCCGTTGTGCAAAACGCTCACCTGCAATGCAGATGAAATGTGGAACACGTGAAATGCACATAAAATAATGTGGCCATTTGCAAATGTAAAGCAACTAAGACGCTCTCCCTGAGCTGCTAGCAGCGATACTCATCCTGGCAGAAGTGACCGTCGACATAATTCAAAAGCGGAATCTGAGGTGGGACCTACGAAGCCGTGAACGGAGACTTCACTGCAAGCATTAATACATCTGTTTTCCAACAAGAAACCACGAAGTCACAAATAAACAAAGCCAAATCACACTTCCTCTTCCGGCGACGTAGTTCTGAAATACTTACATTCTGTAAATAACAGTAGCACGCAAACGGTAAATTAGTTTTAAAATTTAGTTCACTTCCATTCTTACATGCTGATCAATCAAAGAACTCGTAATATGGTTCGGATTTGCAGGCAGCGAGGCATATCCGTGGAATCTCTCATTAGACCACTAAAATAAACGAACTTCGACACAAACTCGGAACACGCAGGCAACAACCATTTGTTTTGTTATTGTCGTCTGTCGAATGTGCTAAGTTACTGCCAACCGTGAAGAGCACGTTGTCACTTGGCCGTGCGAGTCCCCTGCAGTGAACCTTTGCATCATTCGCCAGCGAACGAGAAGAGGCTTCCACGCTCGAGTGCTGCGGCAGGGGCCTCTCTCTCAGGCGGCTCCGCACTCGCGTGGCGCGCTACGTGTGGGTGCGCAGGGGGGGCAGGGGGCGCCAGGTGTTTTCGGGGGCGGCGGCGCGTCGCAGACTCCTTCCGCCAGCGCCGTTCGCGCTCCGGCGCCTCCGCCCGGGGGCTCCTTGACGCACACGCCGCCACTGCCGCCACGCCCACCCCGCACTTGCCCCTCCTCAGCCCCTCCCCGCCGCGCCCCTCCATGCGCACCGCCTCGCGCACCGCCTCGCGCACCGCCTCGCGCACCGACACGCGCACCGACACGCGCACCGACACGCGCACCGACACGCGCACCGACACGCGCACCGCCACGCGCACCGCCACGCGCACCGCCACGCGGACCGCCACGCGCACCGCCACGCGCACCGCCACGCGCACCGCCACGCGCACCGCCACGCGGACCGCCACGCGCACCGCCACGCGCACCGCCACGCGCACCGCCACGCGCACCGTCCCGCCAACCGCCACGCCCACCGCCACGCCCACCGCCACGCCCACCGCCCCACGTCACACAGCATTCCTATCCATGGCGCCCAACCCACGTAGTCCCTACTTCGACTCCTAAACCAACGTTGTCCCGACTTTCTCACTCATTTCGTACCCCTTCTACTCTTCCACCCACCTCGCGTCCCTCCTTCCACTCTCCCACCCCCCTCACGTCCCTCCTTCCACTCTCCCTCCCCACTCACGTCTCTCCTTCCACTCTTCCACCCGCATTATGTCCCTCCTTCCACTCTCCTTCCCCCCTCACGACCCACCTTCCACTTTCCCACCCCCTTCACGTCCCACCAACTCTCCCGCCAACCTCGTCCTCCTGCTTTCACTCTCCTTCCCTGCGTCCCCCCTTCCAAACTCCCACCCACTTCTTCTCTCTCGCTTTGCACGTCATACCTCCGTTCCCGCCTCCACCACGCCCCATCCCTCGCCCACTTGCTCTTCCGACACCTTTTCCTATACCTCCACTCTGCCGTTTCATCCTGCACGACACGACGTCACGACCCCTGAGAACGCAACGATTTCCTGCTCACATTTCCTCCTTCGGGTAGCGATGGCAAAGTTTCGCAAAGCATCGATACATCTATACATCACCAAAAGGATTTCGATGCCCATTCTTGAGAACTTTTTCTTGAAAAATGGATGTTTCTGGACAAATCTATGGAAAAACATCGATTTGACATCGAAAGCAAAACATCGATGTTTTTGCTGGAAAATATCTATGTTTAAAAACATCGATGTTTTTTGCCATGCTTACCTACGGCACACCCCGATTCGCCGTTGAGCAGACAGCGTCATTTTCTCATTGGATATGCCCGGGCCTGAACGAAATGAGAGACAGTACGAGAATGGGAGAGTAGCCTTTCCATTCATAAACACGGTGAGTCATCTCGGGTGTGAAAAAAGCGCAGAAGCGAGGTCTGTGCAAATCATCTTGTTGGGTCTGAAATGTGTCATCTTGTTGCGTAAACGTTCGTTGCACTATAACAGCGTGACAGAATGTTTTCTTTTTACTTTTTTACTTTTTTCTTTAATGTTTTCAAGAAGCTTCTAGTTATGATCAGTCAAATCGCTAAACAATTTTCTAAGCAGTCGAAGAGAAAGTATATTTTGTGCATATTATATCCCGAGTTTATTCTGAGTGCGTGTATCCCATGCCTCTGAGGACAAAATACTTGAGAAATGAATTGTGAATAGTATTAAAAGGTTTAATTTTTATAATTATTTTGCCGCAAATGATTTATTATTCTTTCCATTTATATAACTTCACAGCTTACCCACCGGCAGAGGTGTAACAGGGCATCAACAGATGCCACAGTCGCATCAACTGATGTTGCCTCTGACTGGGAGGACCTGCGTTCGAGACCCGACGTTGGCAGGACTTTTGACACCAGTTAGATAGCCAGGTCGACTTCTGTCGCTGTTTGGAGGGGAACTCTAGCGACCGGCTGCTCTGATCGGTAGTTTTCCGAGGTTTCTCGGACCAGGCGAATGCCGGAGCAGTACTCTAACTAACAGGCCATGGACCGCGCGCGATCTTTCCTTCCTCTTCCTAGCACACACACACACCTGCATGCACTACACTACCACACTTGCCGGAACACCGAACGGAAACTTAGAGCTTGGCTGGGGTGGTGCCCCGCTGATGAGAGATACCTGGTTGCGGAAACCCGCTAGCCCACGCTCGGCGCCGGATCTCACAATTCATCGGGAGATCATCACCACCACCTCCCGAGGAAAACATGCATTGAGTCCGGTATACACGGTACAATTTTCGTGCAGATTGAACGTGTAGAAAACATGCAGTCCAGACTGCACGTTTTGTATATGAATATGTTCATAATTCTTCATGCAAAAATCCTACAGTTTGACTCAAGCGCTCTAGCGGCAGAACGATTCACTAACGGTGATCGGCCATTGCGATTTTGTGGTTAGGTGTGTCAAAGTAAGATTGTATGGAGTGTATTTTGTATATATATATATATATATATATATATATATATATATATATATATATATATATATATTGTGATAAACTTCCTTTTTCCCAATTCCAGCCTTCCTATTTTTATTCTCTATGCTCATCATGGTTAATTAATAGTCAATAAAGATCATAGTCAGAACACACACACAGAAATACCACCACTGACAGTACTCGGACGGCGCAATTCAGTTGTTTCTCTTTAGACCCCCTAGGGGCGGCCTGTGGCGATTCGTGCAGAAAACGTATAGACCGTGTATGCGCGACTTTTGGTTTTTGTACTTCTAGTTTGGGATCTTGACGTCTCTTTATAGAAACTGTATGAGAATCTGCACGAAAACTGTACCGTGTATACCGGGCTTAACACTTACGGGACTAACGACTTAAGCAGTTGACGCGCCAGGATTCACCAATCAATCAACCAACCAACCAGGTGGATATTGCTCCGTCCTGTGGTCGGAGTGGGGAGGTGAGGTTGTTTGGGCGTTTGAGGCACTCGCTGGCAGCCGAAACGTCTGCAAGCAGCCGAACGCAATCTCATTGTTCCCCCCTCTTTCCGCCAGGGACCGTAACGATCCCCGCCGCAACCTACGCCAAGGCCAGGTCAACGCACCCCGCGCCCGCCCGCCCACGGCACGCGACCCAACACCTCAGCACGCGTTGCAGGCCTCCAGCAACCACTTCCAAGGAAGCCATGCCTGCCAAGCTGACGAACATGTTTCGCTAGTGGTGGTCAGCAACTAGACAGGACTTTGGATTGATTCCGGGCGCGTCAACTACTATGGTCATTAGTCCCGTACGTATAATACGGGTTTTCTCTCGGGAGATGGCGGTGGTCTTCTCCCGCTGGATGGGGAGATCCGGTGCCGACCTACCGCCGGCTAGCAGGGTTTCCCCAACCAGGTATCTCCCATCAGTTGGGACAAGTTCTTAGTCCCCGAACGGACTCCCGGGATATGTGATAGTGTAGTGCATGTCAGTGTAAATATGTATGTAATATATGTATGTAAATATGTATGAGGTACGAAAGATCGCGAGCGGTTCGTGGCCAGTTTGTTGCTGCTCTGGCATTCGTCTGGCGTTGATCGGAGAAACCACGGAAAACTACCGATCAGAGCAGCCGGCGCTAGAATTCTCCTCCAGACAGCGACAGAATTCGACCTAGCTGACAAGCTAGAGCTGAAAATCCGATAGGATTGTGAAATTTTCAATTGTGTGGCTTGTTGCACCAGCATTTCAGAGTAATGATGTGTGCTTTGTTTCTGAAATATTACACGTATATTTATTTTCATTTTTGTTTGATACCAGTCCTCCAACATTTTTAACGTTCATGAAGTATACTTTTCTGGCATCTGTAACACCTGTTTACAAGTTTGAGCTATGCTAATTTAAACCATTTCAATTTAACTCTCAAATCTCATAATTAGTTACTTTTTTAGTGAATTACCGGGAAGAAGCCTAATATTTTTTTTTACTTCCTTTTATTTAGTTTTCTCATTTGCGGAGTTTGTCTTTTGGAAACCGCGTTTTAATTATATTATTTGATGGGAGAGAGGTATCATTTTAATTTTACAGCGCTAGGACATGAATTAAGAGGGGGGAAATCGTTGCAATTAAATTGTATTAATTTATTGCTTAGTTTTGCTTAGTAATTGCTTAGTTTTCTATTAAATGTTACTTTCTCACCATATGAAGTGTGTTTATGAACGTGGCCTATTGAATAAAAATTGCTTATTTTTATAATATTATATATTTTTAATAATTCGTTAATGTGTCCTTTATGTCTATGGCCTATACAGAGTTACCTGAATATTATCAAATTCCCCCGTGTATAAAAGTGATCCATAACTACCAAAGCTGTCACACCCTCCTACATAAAATTGCTTCGAGATCTACAAGACAGTCGAGGCGTACCGTCTACAAGATATACAGATTTCTATAATTAGGGACCGATTTGACAGCTACTGCTTGGCCAGTGCTGGCAACAGAACTGTAAGTTACGCCCATTCACTCATTTTCGTTCACATTCGTTCACAGTTAGCTCATTTGTAAATGACTATCATTATCTCTTGTAGTGTCATCGTCCTGCATATTGTTGATTTGTTTCCCCTCAATGTGGTCACTTCTTATAAGAGTCCACTTATTCTCTTTATCTCGTTTATGAGCGGTGCACTAATTTTTTAGTCTAAGTGGGGGACGACGTTTGTGGCATTTGTCCTCCCCGGGCAGGCAAGCAAGTGTGGGGAATTGCCATTGCCCTACGCTGGACTGACAGAGCTAGGGGAATGAATGGCAGATGGACCGCTCCATGAAAGACGCACACTACGCACACGGTGAAAACTCCCACGCATTATGCGGGATTCAAAGCAGTAACCCAGGGGTCTTCAAGTTTTCTTAAAGGAACCTTATGTTTAAGTAGCAGATCGAAGAGTTTATCACAGCTTTTTTTCCAATCAAATTCGAAAAATTATTTAAACAGTCAAAAATTTATAAAATAGAGTTATTGTCGCATAATATTAATAATTTAACACTCAGGTGCCCTTTTTTTCTTTTTGACTCATCACAGTGCAAAATTTTCAAAGACATGTATTTTTTACATTATTTAATATACGGTTCGCCTAATGTAGTTATATACATTTATCAGGCGAAAACAAAATTCATATAAAATGATTTAGGTCTAAGAATGAAAACAAAATCTGAAAATAAAAAAATTCTTATTTTGTGTATTTTGGTTTTATCAACATATTTTTTTAATTGTTATATCTTACGAGATTGTACAATCTGCTTCCTTTTTATAACTAATCTAATAAGTCTAATTTAAGAAATCTAATATGACTCTAGAATGGCTAAAGTGTATTATTAAAGTTGTATGAACCGCGGGAACTTTTACAAGTGGGTAGAACAGTTCAAACGTAGACGAGACAGTGACTGACGAACAACGTTCTGGCCGGATCAGCAGGAAAAGTCACATTGACAGTGTTTTGGGTCGCTGTAGGTACACTTTTTTTTGTGATGGTCTCAAAGAACAGCATACAATAAATAGCCCATACTACTATGGTTTTGAACAAGGTGAAGCTAGCCATGAGAGAGAGAGAGAGAGAGAGAGAGAGAGAGAGAGAGAGAGAGAGAGAGAGAGACGTCGTAGTTGTCAGAGGAGATGCGTGATTCTCCAGCAAGACAACGCACGTCCACACTGCCTCAACAAACACGTGAAACCATAGACAAAATGGCTTGGGACGTACTGCCTCATCCCCCTTAAGGCCCGGATTTAGCACCATCAGATTTCCATTTGTTTGGTCCACTGAAGGAGGCATTACGTGGGAAGAAGTTCCAGCATAACGAGGATGTCAAAAAATGTGTGGGAAATTGATTCAAACACCAAGATAAGAAGTTCTTTGCAGCGGGTATAAAAAAGCTGGTAACCCACTGGGACCAATTCATAAATGTTGGTGAGAATTATATTGAAAAGTAGGAAAAGTCCTGTTGTGCGAAAATAAACCTTTATTTCTCCAAACCAATTATCTCTTTAATTATTGAATGGCCCTCGTACCGTTCATTCCTAATAGTACATGATTTTTTACTGATCTTCACGGTAAATGAACACAAATACTTGTATTGTGGGAATTCTGATTTGGTGTTGTTGACGTTCTTCTGAACACAAATACATAAATGAAAATAAATGTTTAAATAAATACATAAATTTATAAGTAAATAAATATAAAAATAAATACGTAAATAAAAAATAAAGTTACATTATCTTGAGGAGGTTTCTCCTACAGTTAGCTCTCTCACCATCCACAGACAGCTCGTATAAGGCAAGGAGTCTAAAGTTCAGAACCCCAGAGGAACTTGTTCCACACAAAAAAGGTCGTCGGTATCCCGGGGCCAAGACCCGTTCTCGCTTCCTGGGGCCTGTGACGCACAAGAACTTTATAGGCGCGTAGCAGAGCCTCGTCCGTACGACTTTACACTGTGTACTTTCCGACCGCGTTTCTTTTTTTTTTGTTTCAGGCCACCCGTGAGCTACCGCGTTCTCTCTTCAGTGGTCGAAACTTATCCTTTTCTGGAAGGTGAACTGAACTTTGGAACAAACCTTCATTTGTTGGCTTGTCCTTGAACATTCACTAGACCACGTTGCGTAACTGAATTTTAGGAATTTGCGAGATGACAAAAAAAGTTAATAGTGTGTTGAACGTCACAAAAAATTCCACCAAATATTTGTCTAAAACAAAATGCGACTCGCACGGTTTAACAGACGCAGTTTCTTATTAAATTCGATACATCTATCCTACATATGATAATTGGGTAACCAGGTAGAGTGGGAAAACAGAACAGGTTAGTAGTATGAGCGGAGCCTAGACTAGAAAGGAAAGAAATAGGGTAATACGTAAACACTGAATAAGTTAATAATTAAAATATTAAATATAAATAAAAAGGAATGTAATATTACTTGTTTGTTTTGTATTGGGCAATATTTATACTGGTTTGTAACTTGTGGGTGTTTTGGCTGTGAAGTTTGTGAAAATTTGTTGGGCATTTGTCCAACAAATTGTTATTGGGCATTTGTCCAACAATTCGTTGGGCATTAGATGAACGTATGAAGGGGGCTTTGCCTTTGGAATTAGGAAGACGACTGCCTGCAAGACGCATCAGTATGGTATATGCAGTGAAAAAGGTTTTCCGAAGAATTGGTCGCCCCGACCGGGATTCGAACCCGGGCCTTCTGGTTTACGCCCAGCTGCTCTAACAACTTTGAACAAATTTAATTATTAAAATACGTTGGTACTCAGTAACATAGTCAAAATTTGGACATCTTTATGTATGCGGAACATATTCTCCGATCGTAATTGCGTCCAGCAAGGTGACGGGAAAGATGAAAATTATAATTATTTTGAATGAAAAATATTTTCGGGACCCCAATTAATTCGGGGCCACTGGCAAATTTACCCAACTGCCGCCCTTCTGGTCGCCCCTCCCAATGCCCTGGGGAACGTTAGAGTCACTTCCTCTCGCCCTGTCCTCTTTCCACTCGGCGGGAATCGCACTGGCGTCACTTCCCTTGCGATTCGAGGAATGTAATGGCTCCCACAGACCGGCGCGGTAGATCCGCAGCGGGTGCGGGGCGGAAAGTTCCGAGGTAGACGCGACCGCGGAATTCGCGGGACCGTTCACATCGGAGCGTCAATTTTGAGCCAGCGTTTGGTGACGGTTGGCAAGGTCGCTCGACTCAAAAGGGGATCGAACACTCCCGAAGACGGGCGGACTTTCACGAAACTCTAACTGCAGCGGAAGAAACGCGTATGACTGCTTACAAATTTCGCCGCCGATTAAACGCTACCAATCCGTTGCCGCGACGTTCGCTGGTCGCACAGATCTGAACGTGCTCATAAGGCACGTTCAAACCTGTTGACGCGAAACTTCCGCTGCGGCCAATCCGCGTAAGCTGCGAATCTTCCGCGTCGATCTGTGGGAGCCTTAAGAGTTGTTCCCGAGAACTTACTGGAAGAGATTGCAATGAAAAATACGCAAAGGCCACGAGCAGGAAAAGAAGAATGTCTTCGTTGATGAGGAACATTACCAGTGAGTTGGGAGTCTTTTGCCTGGACGGCTGAAAGGACAGTGTGAGAGAAGACGTCACGTTGGACTGGCTGTGGCGGAACTGAACATGAAGTAGTGAGTGGCCCCAGAGGAGCCAGTGTGTCCCATCGACGGTGTCCCAGTGCCGTTATGTTGGGAAACCTGAAGCATTCTCTCCGCCACGAATCTACGAGTATAAGATTCACAATGCAAACTTTAACTTAAACAACCTACAAATGAATTACTGAGCGAGACCATTCACAATGCCTTGACGTAACCGTAGACGTAAGTCCGTAAACTTAAGAGTTCACAAGCTACAAGCTTTTACGTTAAATTACGTCGGAATTCTACCATACACCAATCAGAGAGCAGCGTGGAAGGTCGATTTCAGATTGTGTTGAGATAGTTTGTGGTTATGTCATTTTGTTATTGTAATGTAGAAAACTAGTTTGCGAACAGTTTTGATACGTGAAGTGAATTCAAAGTAAGAATTTGGGCAATTTTTCTTGTGCCTAACGACATGGCAAGGAGCATTAATTGTGACGTGGCAATAAACTAATTATGTTCAACGAATTACTCGTGAATTTAGTACAAGAGAATCCGAGCACTACTACAACCGCTACGTGTGTGTGTGTGTGTGTGTATATATATAAGGCAAATCGATAGAATGTCTAGCTAAAAACTATGGTGGAAAGATTTTTCCGCCATGCTAGAAACAAATCGATCAAGTTTCAGTACGTTGAATTCTGATTGGTTCAGGTGAAACTTACGTTCCAGCTAACGTTCGTCATTGTGGATGCTTGTTTTTACGTATAAATTTTACGGCTAAATTACAGCATTACGTTACGTAATGAGGGCTAACGTAGACATTGAATAGTAACCATAGTTTACCGTATCTTACAAATTTACACTGATGCGCTCTTCATAAAACAAATCCTCTTAAACGAAAGAAGGTAATCACTCCATTGAGTTTTGTTATAAACAGTACACTGCACTTGTTAATTTGGGAGCTTTTCTTCCCAAATCGCATTTAAATTTGCTGAGAAGCAAATTACCCTGAAAGGCGCATTTCATTGGCATTTCAGAGGAGGTGGCAGAGTGTGTCGAACAGAGAGTCCGAGCTCTGCTGCTGAGAGCAATTTCGTAAATTGCGAGTTAGGAGCTCATTTCCACACGAAGCGGTCGGCGGGGCGGGGAGGCAGGGGGTGGGACCGACGCAATTGGCGCTAGCGGGGCCACGCCCACCCGCCCAAAGGGGCAAAGGAGAGGGAGGGACGTGGACGGAAAGAGAAAGGAGGGGGCAGGATGGGTCGCAGAGACGGGGAGTGAGAGGAAGGGGTGGGTTGCAGAGAGGGAATAGGCGGTGTGAGATGGAGCCAGAGACGGCGGGATGGGAGGCAGAGAGAGAGAGAGAGAGAGAGAGAGAGAGAGAGAGAGAGAGCAGGTGAAATGAAGTTGCGAGATAAAGGGAGGGCAGGGTGGGATGGAGAAAGAAAGAGAGACATTAAAAAAACGGGGTATGGTTGAGTGAGAGAGAGAGGGAGGGAGGGAGAGAGAAAGAGAGAGGAAAGGATGGTACGTGGGAGAGAGAAAGAGAAGTTGGGTGGCCAGCTGTAGGTGCAATATCCCCGGGAGCGCCGGAGGCGAGCACAGGCGCAAAGTAGAAGGCGGGGCGCCATCCAAGGAGTGGACATCGTCCGTCAACAGGCTAGTGACGGGCGTGCATGCCTGAGTGGTTGCGTCGAGCAGCGAGGGCGGGACAGGCGTTGAGCCTGAAGGCAGGGCGACCACAAAGGCCTCGGAGATCGGCGATGATGGCGGCGAGCGGAGAGTAGCGGGAGCGGAGGCGGCGGCAGTGGTGGTGGCGGCGGGGGCGGCGGAGGCAGCGGCGGGAGGCGGGGGCGGCGGCGGGGGTGGCGGCAGGGGGCGGGGGCGGCGGCAACGGCGACGCAGCGGGGGCGTCTGTGGGTGCGGGAGCGTCGGTAGGGCGGGGGCGTCGGTAGGGCTGGAGGCAGCGGAGGGTAAAAGAAAGGGGGCAGGGGTGGCGAGGACGGGGGTGGAGGCGGGGGCGGGGGGGAGGCAGTGGAGTGGGCGCGACCGTGGGGTGCTGGCGGCGGTGGGGGCATCTGTGGGGGGCAGGGTGTGGCGGTGGAGGCGGGGGCGGCGGTGAAGGCGGGGGCGGCGGTGGAGGCGGGGGCGGCGGTGGAGGCGGGGGCGGCGGTTGGGGGCGGGGCGGCGCTGGGGGTGAGGGTGGGGGCAGCGGCGGGGACGGTGTCGGTGGGGGCGGCAGGGGGTGTGTGGGGCTGCGGGGCCGGCGATGAGCCCATGTCGAAGGCAGCGCGGTGCCAAAGGCGCGGGCGGCAGTGGAGGCGGGGGCGGGGCCGCGTTAGATTCGCCGGTGGGAAAAGCAAACGCCCGCTGTCTGCGTGGCCGCCGCCAAGGCCTGCTGCGCATGCAGAGCGGCCGCGCAGGAAGCCTCTGCCACCGCCTGTCACGGCCCCCTGCACACGTGTCCCTTCTGCGAATTCTCCCTTGCACACGGCTGCAGGCCGCCGCTTACTCAGCGCTGCAGTGGGCGCTCAACTCGCTTTTGCCTACCACACGTTTGTTACTGGCTTTCACACATATCCCAGTCACAATTTTCAATTTTAATTCGGTTGTTTGTTTTTTATTTTACCTACTAATTTATTATTTTTATTTTACCTACTTTAATAATTCGCGAAAGAAAGGTGACGGTTTTTGTGCCATTTATAAGAAACCATCGTCACAAAAATCCTGTACGTGATTTACTAATGGCGAGGAATTATCCTTCACTCCAGGATTAAACTGATTTATCACGAAAAAGGAAGAAAAAAAGGGAAAAAAATTGTAACGAGTTCGCAGATTACGGTAGGGCGAAAAAGAAGGCGTACATACAACCCGCATCGCACATTATGCGGGAACAATGTATAATCATGCTTAATATTGAAAATATATATTCTGAGGCCTTTTAAATCAGACTTTTGTCTTAAGATTCTTTTTACTTTTATTTTTATATTGATTTTTTATTTTATTTTTTAACGTAAACTTGAAAATTAAACCTTTTACCTTTTTAGACATTCTATCAGTTTCCGATGCCCCCCCCCCCCACTCCGTGGTATGGGATTTCAGCGACGTTCGGAGTTGGGTGCTATTTAAATTTTTAGAACAATAATTTACAAAATGCGGAATGTTCGAAGGAGCTTTTGTAGTAACAACTATAAGAGCCCCTCATATTCCAAATTTTTATTACATCACATTTCACACCAGAGAAGTAAAAATAATATAATATTTCGGGTGCCGCGAAATACAAAATCAAAATTTAGGCAATTATAGAATTCATTTGAAAAAGTTCTCTGGAAATGTTTCATACAATTTTCGCATTAACTTGGTCAGTGTCTATGTTTTTCTTCGAGAAAAGAGCTCCAAAATCGTTCAAGTTTGAGGAACAGGATTGTCAGCAAAGAAAGGGTCAGTGAGCCCCGAATCCCCACTACTTTTAGATTTAGTAAACTTTAAGAATTATTTAAAATATTTAAAAACATTAACGGAAAATACTTTTAACATGTTTTAATACATTTTTATTATTGTAGAATGTGTATCTTTACCAAACGACAAAATTATCTTGAAAATGTAATATCAAACAAATATATCACCACAACAGAATTTCTTCTCCTTATTTCCTTAACCACTTTGGCAAATAACATATTTACACTCAAATAAGATCTTTATTTTGTTAATATTGAAATAACTATTTTGTTATAATTGTGGTAAGAATGACACGGACACTGCCTATGGGTGAGTTACTAGTGCACGTCTGGTTAAATATAGTATTTACCAATTAATTCAACTATGAAATAATAGTATACATTTTCTTGAATATACGAGTATTAATAAAAAAATCCCATGGAACTGCCACATGTTCACAATAACATTACATTTACTCAAACGCAGATATAAGTAATTCATTTCCTCTTTAATTAATTGAATGAAATATCTCCCCCACCTCTCTCCCCCACCTCTCTCCTCCTCCGCTCCACCTCCCCTCCACCTCCCTCTCCTCCTCCCCTCCACCTCCCCTCCACCTCCCTCTCCTCCTCCCCTCCACCTCCTCCTCCCTCCACCTCCCTCTCCCCCTCCCCCTCCTCCCCTCCGCCTCCCTCTCCCCTCCTCTCCCACCCCTCCTCCCCTCCACCTCCCTCTCCCTCCCCTCCACCTCCCTCCCCGCCTCCCTCCCTCCCTCTCCCCCTCCCCCCCTACCCCTCCCCTCCACCTCCCCCTCCACCTCCCCTCCCTCCCCTCCTCCTCCCCTCCACCTCCCTCTCCTCCTCCCCTCCACCTCGCATGCACCCATATTCACACACATACAAACACCAGACTGCAGGTTACGCCCAGGAGTAACCGCAGGAGCAACTCAAAAGAGGCGGCTATAGGCCACCCGACGCCTTCCGCGTCCCATGCAGTTCTGCTGCTCTTTCGACCCGTTCAATCGTAAACAACTCGAGACATTTACAGTCGTCCCGGGCGACGGCCGCTCCGCTTTACAGCCATCGCGACGCGCGGATCTGTGATAGCGCTGCTCCAGGGCGGGTGGCCTTCGACAAGCGAGGCCCGAGGAACCAAACGCCTGGCGACGCTGCCACTTTTGGACGCGGATTTATGGCACAACGAAGCTCTCCGGCCTGGCTCCAAAGGGCAAGTTACTATTCCTATCAGATGATGTTTAATAGAGGGCCGTCTTTTTCCCAGCCGGAGATTCGTTAGTAAATATCAGAAAGTTTCTTCAGTTGTATCTCAATCTTATTGACAGTTGGGCAGCATATTTAAAAAGAAAATTGAATCCCAGAAAAACAGCTATGAAAAATTCTTTTTAAGACCCTATACACCTCCAGCACCGCTCACAATAAATAATGAACACATTAACTGGCTCCTTCCGCGAAATATCTCTGACTAAACATGGATATTAAACTGAATTGGAACCAACACATCAATAAAAAGAATAAAAAGAGCAAAAAAGTAAAATAAAAAGAGCAGAAAATAAGATACACTAACTAAAACCCATCATTAATCGATCTTCACACCTCCCACTTCCAACCGCCATATCCATCTACAAAACTATCATTAGACCACTCCTCCTTTACGCCTGGCCAGTTTGGATCTCCGCTGCAAGAACAAACCTTGACAAGCTTCAAATAGTCCAAAACCATTTTCTTAGAACTATCATAAATGCTCCTTGATTTGTCACAAACACAGCTCCACCAAGAATTCCAAATTGACTCCATTCAACTCCATATGATATATCTCTCAACCCAGTTCTATCACTCCCTACCTCAAATTCCACACCTAGACAACTTTCGACTCTAGAAAACTCCCCCACAAAATCAGAATAAAAAAGAGATATCCATACCAGGCATTCCTAGTCAAATTTTACGACGTAGATTGTATTCAGAGGTGTCTGGAGAAGATTTCCTCACTCAAATTATAGTTTAATTTTAGGTAAATTAGGATGTAAGCTCTCACTACATATGTTAAGTGTATTACGTACTGATCCTATGTATGTGCTGTAAAAAACTAATAAAAAAAGAGGGCTGTCAGATCAGTCTAACTCTTAGAACTCTCACTTAAGTATTGACCGATGCAGCCAGTTAGTTATTGTTGCTTATCCGCCATCTTCGGAGTTGCAACCTTGAACTTTCAGATCCACTATTGATAATTTTTTTCTGTGCTCGTCAACTGTTATGGTCGTTAGTCCCATGCGTGTTGTGCATCCATTTATCGCGAGAGATTGTGATGGTCTTCACCTGCTAAAGGACGAGATCCGGCGCAGACCTACATGTCAGATTGCACGGTCTCCCCCAACCAGGTATCTCGCAACAGCGGGAAACCGCTCCACTCGAAACAATCTCTAAGCTCCCGGCACGTGTGGTGGTGTAGTGCATGTTAGTGGAAGTGTGTGTGTGTTTAAGGGGAGAGGATTGGACAAGGAAGAGGAAGGAAAGATCGCGCTCGGTCCGTGGCCCGTTTGGTAGGGTACTGCTCCGGCATTCGCGTGGTGTAGATCAGAGACACCACGGAAAACTACCGATCAGAGCAGCCAGCCGCTAGAATTGTCCTTCATATAGCGACTGAATTCGACCTATACTTTGATTTATTTAACGTGGCGCCTCAATTTCAGAAGCTGGGAGGAGAGAGAGGGCATTGCCATCCAATCAGTAGCTTGAATCCAAAAATTTAAATCGTAACAACGCACCCTATTGGATGACAGCGTTTCCCTCTTCGTTCAGGTCGTGGCCTTGAGGTGCCACGTTAAATAAATCTGAGTGTAGCTACCTTGATTAACAGATGGACATATGTGTTAGCAACCTGGGACCCAAGACAGGGAAAAAGAAGCAGAGAACATCCTAAACAAAGTTGGGCCGATGTCTTTAAGAATGTTTATGGCAACATATGGTCAAGAAAAGCAAGGAAAGAAGAAACATGAAAGGCTCAAGAGAAACAACTGACAATCAGTATCGGTGAAAGTGCGTGAAATATGCGAATAAGTGCGTGTAAATAGTTAAAGTGTAAAAACTAAACATCTCTTAAGGACTGGTTCAACTTAAGAGTTAAGCAGAAGCACCCCGGTGTTCTGATAGGAGGCCCTTGCCCTTTTAGGAATACGACAGGCTCACGTCATCATCATCATCATAGCTATTTAGCTAGTGTCGAAAGTCCTTGATGTCTTCCAAGTCACCGTGTCGTAAAACACTCGCAAACGCACGCGATTGTGTTTGCGTTTCCTGATGTGATTTTCCTTCGCCTGGCAGCCGCTCAAGCACTGCGGCGCGTCGCGGCGCGGGCGTCCCCGATCCCCGAGGGCCGCCGGGGGAGAGGGGGGAGGGGCCAGAGAAAGTCCGCCGCCGCCGCCTGCACCTTTGCTTTCGCAGGCGCACCTGGCCCCAGGAGCAGCGCCGCACCCAGTCGCCGGGTAGGGCGTGCCCCGCCGCATCCCGCGCCAAACGTTTCCTAAGCCGTTTATCTCGCACTGTAAAAAACAGCCCGACTGCATCCCGCGCTCGACGTTTTCTACGCTGTTTAACTGGCTCTATAAAGGCATAGCCCGACTGCATCCTGCGCCCAACGTTT
This sequence comes from Teleogryllus occipitalis, assembly GCA_011170035.1. NCBI lineage: Eukaryota > Metazoa > Arthropoda > Insecta > Orthoptera > Gryllidae > Teleogryllus > Teleogryllus occipitalis. Next base: position 20,493 of record BLKR01010456.1, on the reverse strand, counting down.
GCTAAGCCGTTTACCTCGCACTTTAGAAAACATAGCCCGACTGCATCCCGCGCCCAACGTGTTCTACGCCGTTTACCTGGCACTCTAAAAAGACATAGCCCTACTGTAATTCGTGCTCAACGTTTTCTACGCCGTTTACCTGGCACTATAAAGGCATAGCCCGACTGCATCCTCCGCCCAACGTTTGCTAAGTCGTTTACCTGGAACTCTAAAATGGCATAGCCCGACTGCATCCCGCGCCCAGCGTGTTCTACGCCGTTTACCTGGCACTCTAAAAAGACATAGCCCTATTGCATCCCGTGGTCGTTTTCTTAGCCATTCATCTGGCACTAAGGCATAGCCCGACTGCATCCTGCGGCAAACGTTTTCTAAGCTGTTTAGGGGCCGTCCGGAAATTACGTAAGACGATTTTGGCGACTTTTCGACTCCCCCTTCTTGGTGAGATGTAATATTTGTCTGGACCCACTCCCCCCTTCTAATCTCACATGAGATTTTTTCAAAATGCACATTTTTAATGTAAATACGTTAATTTGTGATTGATTGCATTGGGATTTATTTAAAAAATTTAATATGCTTAATATTTGATAGTGGATAAGACTAGTATTTAGAAAATAGAGAGACTACATTACAATGAATATTATTGCACTTGTAAAAAAGCTCGGTAATTTTTCTTTAAAATTTCTGTAAAAATACAGGTAATGAGATTTATCTATTTATTAATGAGATTTATCTCATTAATGATGAAAAGTTTGGTAGTTTTGTCAAATACTTTTTCTCAGTGTATTATGCTACTTATTGTAGCATTCATCAAACAGCGATAAAAAATTATTGTGCAAGGTTTAGCAATATTTTAGTATAGAAAGGAGTTTTACTTAAATTGTCTCAGTTTCCTCGCAATTTAGCACTGTTTTTAGCAAACAAAATTACGTGATATTTGCCGAGACCCCCCTCTCCCCCACGTTAGATTAGGTGAGATTCGCTTGACCCCCTCTTCCCCCTCCCAAAGACCTCACGTAGTTTATGGATGACCCCTTACTTGGCACTCTAAAAAGGCGTAGACCGACTGTATCCCGCGGTCAATGTTTCCTGAAGAGTTAACCTCGCGCACCAAAAGGCATAGCCCGGCTGCAATCCCCTGACGTTTCCTAAGCAGTTTACCTACTTCGCTGAAAGCAAAGACCGACTGCATCTTTCGGTCAACGTTTCTTTAACCGCTTACCTAGCGCACTATAAAGACACAGTCCAACTTAATTCCGCTGTCAACTTTTTCTACCTAAAAAATAGCCGGACTGCATCCCGATCTGTTTCCCTCCTTAATATGAGTATTGATTTATTCTTTGTCTCGTGGTTTGCTTAGTATTATATTGATCGACTTTAATTGATCCGCTTCTGATTTGAAGAAACCTTATTAAAGGCACCTTTTTCGGAGAAGCGATTGCACCATCCTAGGACGCCAAGGACGGAAACAAAATATGAGAAGCGAATTTCTAATGTATTATTATATGTTTTGTAGCTTTATATCAGAAAGCAATTAATTATCAACATCATTAATATTTTTTATCAATGAGATCTTGCTTACACCTACCAATTAAAGATTCATATTCGACTATTGTTCCCTTATCGACTCCATTATCATTGACCCCATCAAATTTACACCAATCGCGTTGGGAATCCTCCTTTAAATGTCCATTCCTATCTACTCTACTGCACGTTGTGATGTAAATATCCCCACAAAAAACTAGACTGGTAGTCAAAGGGTTACCCTCACACATCTAATAGCCATAACCAAGTAGTAAAACACAAACTATTTTCGCAAATCTTCATACTGAAGCTACAGTTTGACATTTTTTCTTCTTATTAGCACTTTCGCAACGTTCAGACGACACTCAACACACAGTACTTTAGCGCATTCAGAATGGCCCACCGCTAACCCGTGAGTGAAAGCCATGCATGACTCTGAAATTTCAGTCACAAAATATGTCGTGAACAATTACATAAAAAAACTGCCAACAACATTTCATTCAAAGGGTAATTGCGAAGTAATGTATAAAACTCCCATTTCTAACGTGGACTTACAGAATTCATAATCAGGGTAGAGCCTCAGGATAAATCAAATCCTGTCAATCTTGCACAACAAACGTACGAACCAATCTGCGTGCTGGTATACGTGCTTCAGTACATGTTCACTCCAAAATCTCTTCAATATGCCAACCGTTCAGGAAGAAACACTACAAAAATAAAAATCAACCCAAACACTCGACCTAATTAACAGTTCAAAATATCCCGCCTGTGTACATCTTCCCCTCTCCGAATCGTCTACTGCCAGAATTAATGCCCTTCTCAAATAAATTCCTGCTTTTCCTCCACTATCGTGATGTCGACCAAAACACTAATATGCAATTCTTCCGTTTTGTTATAGCTCTGGAAATGATATCTGGGGAAGTGCCGATAGGTAACATTTTATCAAGGTATCGTAAACTTCATTGCTGCAAATAATTTTATTGGAAGAATTCCTTAAACTGGCCAATTATTACACTCTGTGAATTAGTTTGAAATGTTTTTGCACTATTATGACTGAATTAACAAAGGTATTTGATACTTTCTGCAACACTGAAATTAATTCAGCTCTCACATCCTCTGAGCTTTCCCAGTAGTTTCCTTACTCACAGATAGCAGCACTCACAATGTCGGACAAATCTGAAAGTCAATTCCGCCTCAAAGATTTTGTTCAAAAGCTAACAAAATCCTCTCTTTCTCTTTCGATTTGAAAATGACACTGGTACAAATTTCGCATAGATACCGATGTGAAAAAAATGAGGGTTTCACATAAGCAATCATATATCTACATTCGCCAAATTGTTCTTGGTTTCTGAGAATTCTTTTAAAACGGAAGACTGAAATCATAGTACATTTACAGACTAATATAAAAGGGGAGGGGACTACAATATTTTTGAGCCCCTCTGGGCTCCTTTTCAAAATCTTTTAAAAAATTTTCTTGTGACATGTTTTACTAGCAAATAAATAAAATATACAAAGAAAATGTAATTACAACTTTAATGATACAACTCATAATTACAATATTGATATTATGTTTAATCAGGGTTATCAAATGATTTAAAAAGCCTCTTCCGTAAATTGCCAACTTAAAGAAGAAAATAAGGAATTTATCATGTTAATGGAATTTCTTGACGTGAGGCAATGGTTCATAGTTCAAAATCTTCAAAATTTCAAAATCTTCAGGGGACAACGGCCCCATGTCCCCCCTGCGAACACCTACTGCAGAAATTGTTTCACATCCCAGCATGCACGAAAGTAGAAACCCAAGTGTGTTGCGTTACTGGAGGCAGACCTATCTTGACTCTGCTTTATTTTCTGTACGCAAAGTCAGCTTCACAACGAAGCTAAAATTAAAGAACAGTGCGGTCTGACATTTCACTTCGATCGCCGAAGTAAAACATATTCGCCCGAAAATATTTCAGTATGTTGTGATTTATCAACACAACGTTGTTCTAAATCGGGTTACATTATACCTCAACTTGTCTCTAAGAAATGCACATTTTGAGCACATTGCACCGAATGGTGTTGATGGTGTTGGAGGTAAAAGGGAGGCGATGGCCACTTCCAATGCTAACCTGGGCGCGGCTGCCCCACATGAGTCTGTCAGTTTGCGTCGCCGCACGCACGAACCGCACAGAGGTTGCAATGTGGGTGGGCGTCGACAGAAGGAAGTTCGCGTCCCCCGCCCGCGCCTTACCACTATGCGATCGCCCCCGAAACACCGAGCGCTGCCTACAGGGGCAGGCGCTTACAGCTCACGTTCAGCGATGCGGGGCAGGGGAAGAGGAAGGAGAAAGGGAAGAAGAAACAGCAGGGCGACGGAGAGGAAGAAGAAATAACAGAAGGGCGAGGAATACCAAGAATAAATAGCAAGGGGAGGAGGGATAAGAAGAAGAAATAGCAGGAGGAGGATTAGGAAGAAGAAATAGCAGGAGGAGGAATAGGAAGAGAAAGAAGTAATAGCAGGAGGAGGAAGAAGAAAAAGAAATAGCAGGGCGAGGGAGAGGAAGAAGAAATAATAGAAGGGCGTGGAATAAGAATAAGAAGAAGAAGAAATAGCAGGAGGACGAATAAAAAGAAGAAATAGCAGGAGAAGGAGAAATAGGAAGAAGAAGTAGGAGGAGGGCGAAAGGGAGCAAGAAAAACTAGCAGAAGGGCGAGAAAGAGGAAGAAGAAATAGCAGGAGGAGGAATAGGAAGAGAAATGGCAAGAGGAGGAATGGGAAGAAGAAATGGCAAGAGGAGGAATAGGAAGAAGAAATGGCAAAAGGAGGAATGGGAAGAAGAAATAGCAGGAGGAGGAATAAGAAAAAGAAATAGCAGGGCGAAAAGGAGAAACAAGAAATAGTAGTAGTAGGAGGAGGAGGAATAGGTAGAAGAAATAGCAGGAGGAGCAGGAATAAGAAGAATAAGAAATAGCAAAAGGAGGAGGAATAGAAAGAAGAAGTAGGAGGAGGACGAAAGGGAGGAAGAAAAATAGCAGAAAGGCGAGAAAGAGAAAGAATTAATAGCAAGAGGAGGCGAATTAAGAAGAAATAGCAGGAAAAGGAATAGGAAGAAGAAATAGCAGGACGAGGAATACGAAATAGAGCGAGGGTGAGGAAGAAGAGCAAAAAGCAGGAGGAGGAAGGGCAAGAAGAAAGAGCAGGAGGAAGAGGAGAAATATCAAGATGACGAGGAAGAATTATCCGGAGGAAAAACAAACAGCAGAAGGAGGAAGAATTATCAGGAGCAGCACGAAATAGCAAGAGGACATGGAGGAAGAAGGGGAAAGAGGAAGCAGAGGCAGGAGGGGGGGCTCTTCCTCAGATCGCGCCGTCGTCGCTTCCGCCGCCGCCACCGGAAGTCCGCTCTGCCTTCCTTCCGCCCCCCCTCCCCCTCTGCTCGCTGCGGCACAACGAAGAGCAAGCGACTCGCAGCGGCCCGGGCACGAGATAGTTCCCGATCTCACGCGCTCAATGACATATTTATCTCATTCTTTTCTACTAACATTTCAGGGTATAAGACGTACCAACACCAGTTAGTTGGCTATATAAATTTACTGTACAGAAAATTCAGCTTTACATGTGTTTCGGGAATTTTCCCCCCATCAACAGTGGCTCTACAATATTAAAATTAAATTAACAAGTTAGCCCATGAATAACTACGTCATACAAGGAAGTACATAATCTAATTGAACATTAAAATTATTTAAAGAGAGTACTTACCCAAGTAACATAGATTAAACGCCACATTACATAGAGATCAGACCTAGGATGGCGCCATTTTGTGATTCATACGAGGTACACGACAGAATACGAATCACAAAATCGTACGAATCACGAAATGGCGCCCGTCCCAGGGCTGATCACTATGTTCACTTAATGTGGTGTTTAATCTATGTTACTTGGAGCCACTGATGATTGGGAAGAATCCAGATAGGCGTGTATGGCTGAATTTTGTGCACAGAAAATTTATATAGCCTACTAATTGTGGTCGATACCTCTTATATCCAGAAATTTTAATCACGAAGTATCAATAAATATCTGCTGCCACAACATTATTCGTTGTTTTCTGTTTGTTTTTGTCTCCTTAAAACTCCTCATTCCTAACGCTACCAGCTCTTTGAACAATCAAGTTCTATGACATGTTTGTTTTAGAGAACGACTGTTCTCTTAATCCACGTAAACGTAAATTTATGTTAAAAACCAATTATAGCATAAAATATTTTATTGAATTAGTGTACGCGAGTGTCGTGGAAAGTTCGTGAATGATTAAAAGATGCATTTTAAGTATTTCAATTTACTTATCAGGCTTTATTGAAAAAATGAACATCAGATTTGTTGACACGGACGAGTCGATTCCTTTCGCTGTTATCTTCTGTGTCTAATAACGTATTCAATGAAGAATTGCAGTATCGGCAAAGATAACTCAGGGCATCAATTTATTTACTTGAGTGCCTCTGAACTTAGTCTTAGGGTTCGAATTCCAATGATGGCACTACTCGACATAGCTCTTCAGCTAGGTCGAATTCAGTCACTGTCTGGAGGAGAATTCTAGCGGCCGGCTGCTCTTATCTACAGTTTTCCATGGTTACTCCGATCAAAACCAGGCGAATGGCGGAGCAGTACCCTAACAAACGGGCCACAAACCGCGCGCGACCTTTCCTTCCCTTTCCTTGTCATATCCTCTCCCCTTACACACACACACACACACACACACACACACACACACACACTAACATGCACTACACTACCACTCTTGTCGGGAGACCAGTCAAGAGACTAGGGCTTGTTCCGACTGGTGCAGCCCCAGGCTTGTGGGAGATACCTGAATGAGGAAAAACCCTTCAAACATTACGTACTACAAATAAAATACTATGTATTGTATAGTATGTATTTTATAGGATTTCCGGGAAGAGCACCAGAGGCTATCGTTCAGCAGCCCGGTTATTCGTGTCCACTCTAGACAGCTCTTTTGTAACAATGGTTGCAAAATGATGTTGATTATGACCACGACGATGACGATGCTGCTGTTTGTGTGGATTATGGTGGAATGCAAAGCAGAGAAAACACGAAAACAGCGTTAAAATCTGTAGGAAACTTGTTTCGTCTACCACAAATTCCACATGGAGTGGGTAGGACTACCAGAGGAACAGGGTGCTCCAACCACGCCACGCATCGCCTGCAGCATTATTACTATGTTAGAGAGGCTTTCTCATACTAAATGGCATGGGCGCAACCCTAAAAATGCTTAATTGCATCATATAAAACTGCAATTAAATCCTCAGAGTTAATTGTCTACACTTTTCACAGGAGTAGTTATAACACGAACGTATCTTACAATGTTCCTTTCCACTCTGTTAGTTGAATATAAATAAAATAAAGTTTAAGGTTATGTTAGAATATGACGCTCAATTCATATCACTCGTTTGTAACTTAATACTAGATTAGTATTATTTTATCAATCGATTCAGAATCGAGAATTCAAGTAACACCTAATGGGAATAATATCAAACGAAAATGTAATGTGAATAGCAATTTCCGCTTTGACAATGTTTCAATAAGATGCAAATATAATTAAGTACCTAAAGGAAGTAAAAATTAATGATTCTACTATTTACCAAAACCGCACTTTCGTCAGTAATGCTCTCGCTCTGGTTGCTTACCTGCAACAAGAAGAAATCAACATTAAACACGAACACAAGGGATCATATGGTACAAGTAAACATTAAACACTACAAACAAGAATGTGTATGTAGATAGTAAGCATAGTAAAATTTAAGTTATCTTTCGCATATTATTTCTCCTTATAATGTGCTTACCCAGTGAATACTCGTACTCTGTGCTAGTGAATACTCGTACTCTGTGCTAGTGAATACTCGTACTCTGTGCTAGTGAATACTCGTACTCTGTGCTAGTGAATACTCGTACTCTGTGCTAGTGAATACTCGTACTCTGTGCTAGTGAATACTCGTACTCTGTGCTAGTGCTTTCATCACAGCTGACGTTATGAGATAGAAAGGCTTCAAGGATCAGGCCGCGTATCATTAAGTATTTGCAATTCACGTGAGACCTTAAGGAACAGAAATTTTTTGATAATGTTGTTATAGAAAGAACTGTTGTTATGCTATATTAATGCAGAATTCATGAAGAATGTTTTTGTTAAAAAAATTTTTACTGCAGTATTATAGTATATTATTTGAAGGAGGCGGATTTTGATGACCTAAACCATCACCACAAATGATCAATAAAATGCTCTTACAACGTTTTAAAAATGCCCTAAAAGAAAGAAGAATAGAATAAAAACTTTCATCAAAACCAGTTCATCCAACAGCTTGAGTTGTTCATATGTTACTCATGTGATCGAGAATTCTTCCTTTCGTTCAAGTGAACTCAGCTTGTAAAATTTTTGTTTGGATTAGGAAATCTTTGTTTTTGGTTATCGTGAAATCTGCCAAACCGACAATGGTGCCGAAGGCGTCACCGGAATCTTTAATTACATACAACTGCTGACATTAGAATTTCTGAGCGAAGAAATTGAATAGACTACTCAGGACTTCTGTGAAGAACATATGTTGCAACTCATAAATATTATTTGAAGCAAGTACCATTAAAATATTAAAAACGATAAAATCCGCGAAAAATGCAAAAAAATTCATATAAAAATTGGTAATTTCCTTTTGTCATAACATGAAATGAATTTCTACACTGAAAGGCATCGTTCTACAGTGAAAAGGAAAAAAATACATTTCATTACAATCCGCTTCTTGATTATTTGTTTTTCTTGAGAAGGAGCGAGCTAGTTACCACATTTCGACGGCGTATGTAAATTGGGGACCAGAAGGAAAATAATATATTAACCCAGAGGCGAATTGGGGGTCAATCCAGAGAAAGACATACGTAAATTGGGGACCGACTACCTCATCCCCTTCCAGAGAAAAGTGGAAGGTGACACTTGAGTTTCCAAGAACATTTCCATAGCCATTATCTGTAAAGCAACTCCCTCCGCTATTTTCCAAACTTGGAACTGGCAATTTCCTTTCGAAAAATCGGTTAGTTTAAGCTGAGTGTTCATTCAATTTAATCATTCATTGATTGATTAAATTCTCTTTATCTTGACATTTTTATTTTCTTCCTTTTTCTCAGCTAATATTCTGTAACGCTGAACATGAAATTTGGACATACTTCTAGTGCTTCCTTTGCTTTTCATTTTGGTATAGGAGCTGGAGTCTGGAAGAGTTTCAATGGGAAACGGCGTGGAGGCGGCAGTTCCATTAACGGGCTTACCTGCTCAATCAGTCCTTTTCCTTACCTGGGTTGGTTTTGTTCCCAATTTACAAGTAGAATTTGAAAGTACGTTTTGCGAGGAAAGATTAAGAGATTTAGTTTCTGATTTACATTCGGCCCTTTTCGTGTGGTTTTTGTTAAGCAGTAATTCTGCTCCTACAGAAGACTATTGGCTTCATACTATCGACTCCCGTTATAGTGAACTTCTGGAGACTTAACACTTTTGGTTCACTATATCAGAGGTTCGCTATATCCACTGATGTCAAAATTAAATAGAATTTTTCCGTAATGATCTATTTTATTGATATAGAGATAGACAGGAAAATCCTTTAAAGCACGAACGGAAAATTTCAATATCTTTATTTGTCTTTAAAAAATCAATTATTTTCAATTGTTTGCTCGTCTGTTTTCATTAGTAATTTCTCTAGATCCTTCTCCAGAGTTCGTGCACTCTCCATACTTTATTCTGCATCTGCAGTCTTGACACCTTCCAATGCCTCTTGCACTGTTGGAACACCGTCCCACTCTCCGAAGACCTTTCTACTGGCCTAATAACACACAAGATCCAACTAATTTCCAGGACCTGTTTCCTACATTCAGTATAACCGACATTCAGGTTTACTATAACCGAATCTTTTTATGCTCATTTGTAATGCAAGTGAAACGGGCCCAGTGACTTCACTATAACAGTAACAGTAACCATAACAGTGAGTTCACTATAACCCAGGGTTCACTATATCCGAGTTCACTATAACCGGAGTCGACTGTAATTCCTTTCGCTACCCTTCCTGAGTCGTGCGTCCCGTTGTTTGCGAGATTTGACCCGATGGTCAATTACACATGCAAGAGAATAACAGAACCCGTGGATTCGGAAAGTGCAAACGTTTCAGAATTCCGTTTCCCCTTCGTCCTTCCTGCTCTGGACCGCCGCTGGGTGTGTGCTGCCGCCCGCAGGCAAAGGGAGTGGGGGGGGGGGCCTTGCGCACATGTGGCGGCCGGGCGCCCTTCGCCCTTCCGCCAGAAGGGCACGTGCCGCCGAGGGCTGGCTCTGGGCGGCGCACAGTGTGCCATTCGGGCCAACTGGCTGAAAAAAAAAATTAAATTTTCGACTGAACTGAAATAGTAAAATGGTTATATTTCTGTGTAGTAGTACGTCTCAACTATGTATAAACCGTTATTCTTTTTCTCTTGAAGGTCACGTAAACCCCATTGGAGCATGTTCAAAAACGACATTCGCCGCAAAAAATTTCAGTTCTATAAGCATTTTTTTTAAATTTATACATTATATACACAACATACTTCCAAATTCAGTGGCGATGGTGTAACGCTTAGCGTATCGGCCTGTTATACCCAAGTTCGCGGGTTCAAACCCGATCGAAGCCGTGGATTTTTAAGGGCGACCTGCGTACGCCTTCCTTCGGAGGGGAAGTAAAGCCGGCTGTCCCATGTTAGTAGATTTACTGCATGTAAAAGGTCCTCAAGCCTAAAAGCCTCTGAGCTAAAATTCAAATTACCTGTTTCGTTCCTCAAGTAATACCTCCTTTCTCCTCTAGTAGGTGAAAGGAGCGTAGCGAAATTTGCGTGGTCGGACGGACGAGCAGGCCTCATGGCCTGAGTCTCGCCACGTAAAATAAAGTATTCATTCATTCAACTTCTACGAGAAATTCATTTTGAAAGGGAGTTATCCTCCTAGATCGTCAAAATTACACACTGTGCGGCGCTTTCGTAGGCTGAGGGCGGGGAGGGGAGGGGGAGGGGGAAAGAGGGCGCTGAGAGGGACGGAACAGAGCAGCGCTGTGTCACCAGCGAGCGGAGGCTGGTTACCTCTTCAACCACCCGCCTTCTCAGTCAGTCGAGGCGTTTATTATTCATGCGGAGGACCAGGATTCTAATATCACTGTAACGCACAAACCGGCTGAGGTGGCTCAGGGCATCTACTGATGTCACTGCACTATCTCTGACCGGGAGGTCCTAGAGTTCGAGTTCCGACGGTGGCAGGATTTTCGACACTAGCTTTTCAGCTAGGTCGAATTCAGGCGCTGTCTGGAGGAGAATTCTAGCCGCAGGCTGCTCTGATCGGTAGTTTTCCGTGGTTTCTCCTATCAATGCCAGAGGAATGTCGGAGCAGTACCCTAACAAACGGGCCACAGACCACGCACGATCTTTCCTTCATCTTCCTTGTCCTGTCCTCTCCCCTTACACACACGCTTACACTAACATGCTCTACACTACCACACATGCCAGGAGATTAGTCGGGCGTTTGAAGCGTGTCCCGGTTGGGGTGGTACCCCGCAGGTGGGAGATACCTGGATGGGGAAAATCCGCTCGCAGACGGGTAGGTCGGCGTCGGATCTCACCTACCAGAGGGGTTGGGGGGTACTTTTAGCATGCATGCATAGGGTACGTTTCCTTTAATATTCAAATAACCACAGCTTTTGATTTATCGTCTATGTAAATCAAATTTACAAGCAGCAAGTACAAAAACAGGTGTTCGCCTTTTTTCACACGATGAGTATCATTTTTTTGTCCCAAGTATTAGGTAACTCGTTTATCCCAGGCGGTATTTTGAATACTTAATGCTAGATTTGTCGGACGCAACTTCATTTTCTGCCAGCACAGTTGTGTACAATGTATGAAGGGTTTTAAGAATATATTACAATAAAAACAATAAGCGTTATACAATATGATTATTAGAAGACTCATCACGTTCACAGAAATTAATATTTTTGAATTAATTTTTAATTAATTAACTTATTCATGTATTATTTTCTAAAAACGTTCTTTAATTCTAATAATAATAAATTTGCTCAATTTGTATAAATTATTGTATGAATTGAAGCGAAACAACTATTTAGCATTTTATATTTTAACTTTAACTTCAAAGCTGGTAGTATTTATTGAAAATTACAACATTCCCCATCATGTTTGCTATTTTTAACTAGATTAATACACCACATTACATACACAAAACTTGTAACGTTTTTGAAAAGAATAAATATAATAAATGAAAATTGAAATAATGAATGAAAGATAATGAATAAATTAATTATTTGTACTAAACAAGGACCCTGCAAATAATTCGATCTTACGTCACCTTGTGCATTCGAATGACGAGCAAAATCTGGCGAATGGAAGGCGAAGCCATTCCGAGCGGCATCCTTTGCTTTCAAGCTGTCTGCAAACATCCCCACCCGCTTCATGGGCGACCTTCACCACATCTGCTCTCGGAGAAAACAAGTCGCCCGCCTGGCCGGCCGACCTTCAACATTCGCCTCAAAAAAAGTGGGAACGCTTCCTTTTTCTCCGGTCGCCCCGTCCCGTATTTTGCAGCCCTTTGCGGCGATCGGGGAAAGTTTTTCAGTCGTTTGGGGAGGCAGGAAAGGTCGGTTCCGAACGTCCGCCTGTTTGTCACGTGAGAAGGTCAAAACACGCTCGTTACCGGTCACAATGTCAGAACACGTAACATTCAAAAACGAGCGATTGTCCTGAAACGCTTTACAAAGCATGTTACCCTGGGCTTCCATAGATTCACTGGATGTTATATAATATTGGTATCATAATTTTTTAATGTTACATCATACACATTTTACAAGTAACTTGTATTTCTAAAGTATTATGCGTAATCAAATTTTACGCAATAATGTATCGAAACTACTATGAATAACGTGTTTTCGAGACTCCTGCTGAGCAATGCGCTATGTCAATAAATAAATATTATAATTACAGTAATAATTTAATCATTTTCCATTTTAACAACGTGATCAGTTTTTATGTCCGTACGCGTTATTTTAAACAAGTTTTAAAAAGAGTGGCTAAGGTTCAAAGGTGCTCGACGTGATTGCCTCACGTACACATCAACTATTTATCATTTTAAAAACCCTTTATAATATTTTTAAAAAGTATTTACATCTGCATCTCTGAAATTCATTCAATATATTAGATGAAGATGCAAGGATGACAATTATTTAGATTTAATAATTTTGGTAGGGTTCACCAAAAAATAGCACATAAACAACAAATAGTTTTCGAAATCACAAATATAACATAGTGTGTAATTATTTTCTACACTTTTATTATCTCAGTTGTTTTCTAGTATTGTTCAAAGACTTACGGAAAAATGTGAGAACTCAAAAATGATGTAGTTGCCAAAAAAAAGTTTTCTCACGGAATCCAGCAGGACCATTTACAATTGCTCTATCTTTCTTTGTTTCGGTAAACTTTGGAATCATAGCTGTACCATTTGGCTACAAACAAGAACACCAAAACTATTTAAACTTACTAATAACAAAAATTTGGATATTTCGATTCATGTATTATTGTAGTGAATGATCATTAAACATGTTAAGAAATGTTCTTTTGAAATAGCATTTACTTTGGCTGCCTTTGCCTTTACCTGAGGAACTTCCTATCATGCCAGATGTGATTGATCATTTCGTAGAAAACATGTAGCTACTTGCTACACTTGCAAGAAATAAAACTACAAAATCAGCTCTAATTTCGACAGCACAGCTCGAGATGTGACTTGCAAATTCTTTTTTAGTTCGCAACCGCAGTCTCATTCAGACATTTTTATTTTCGCTTGCTCAACCGGAAGAAACGAAATGCAACATTTTTGCAAGAACGGGCTCTCGGAAAATAATCAGTTCGCGAGGTTAATGAGGGTTCGCGAGGTTATGTCGCATAATCTTAATACATAACATATAAAGAGGTTACTTAAGGCACGTTAATTACCAGTTAATTTCAGTTAATTTCAATAAACTAGAGACACCTATTGTTTATAGACACTTATATTCTTATTTCAAAATATTGAAGAAATATTACACTTACAGTTTGTAACATATGTTCGTACAGTCCATAATTTACTTGAAAAATATTAATTTTTAGTGGAAAATTGATACAAACGCAAAAATATTACAAGGTAACTGAATAATTCCAGTTAAATAAAAATGTAACTTTGTAAACCTAGACGAAATGGCCTTGAAATCCACCAGCAAATTTAGTTGCTCGAGAACCTTCCTAGCGGGTAGTTCCCGAGCGACAAAATGTGCCTGTGGATTTGAAATTCAAGGCCATTTCGACTAGGTGTACAAAGTTACATTTTATTTAACTGGAATTATTCTGTTATCTTGCAATATATTTTGCGTTAATATCAATTTTCTACTTAAAATTAACGTTTTTCCAGCAAATTATGGACTGTACAAACAAGACTTACAAACTATATATTTCACTTTGTATTTTAGCCATGTACATTTCAACGTCGTCATCAGGTACAGACATTTCTAAATTTCTACAATTACAAACACATTACTTATACTTTATAACTTTTTCATTTCTTTAGTCTAAAAGCAAAGGAGAGATACAGAAAAATTAGTTTCAACTTATTTTTACTTTTTCTATAAATTAAAGTATTAGGAAGTGAGTATGCAATACAGAACCCATCTTAATTCTTTGTGATGAATTATTTTCTGTATTGCATACTCTTGCATACTGTATTGCAATACATTCATTTATAGAAAAAATACAATTATAAGTTTAAGTTAATTCTTCTGTATCTTTTCTTTGCTTTTAGACTAAATAAATTCAAAAACTAATTATGTATCAGTAATTATCTTATAATTGTAGAAATTTAGACATATATATACCTGAAGATTACGATAAAACCTCGTCGAAACGTCATACATGGAAAAATACGAAGTGATGAGTACTATTTCTTCTGTGTTTTGAAATAATAAATTAACTGTTTACAAATAATAGGTTTCTGTAGATTGTTGAAATTAAATATAATATACAGTTCATAAAATACTATAATTATCAGTAAATCAGATACCAATTTTAAGAGTTTTCAGTAATTATTTTCTTTCAGATTTTATAGACCAATCCCCTTCGACACATGCCAATTGTTTTGTAGCAGCGCAAAGAATAAGCACGGGCGACAATAAATCCCCGTTTCGCCATTGGTTGTGACGAAGGGAAATTGAAAAAAGACCGACCAACATTTCCGACTTCGTTGCAAGCTGTGGCTATTACCCAAGAGAAGTTGTGTAACGTGTGGAACCGACTATATTTGGAATGTAGGCGTCCACCGCCGCCAAAACCAGTCTAGCGATGTCTGTGGGGAGGACGGTGAGGCAACTCTATCGGCGCCAATTGGAATTGCGAGTCTTGGAATGTCGGACTTTGTGTTCAACGGAATTAGCAGTTGTGAATGGGCATAGTGACCCTCGACGAATGCAGTAGAAATCTCAATGTGTTTCTGAGCAGGGTTACTAACCCTCCACGTTATATATTAAAAATATCAAATGTCATCCAAATCAATTTAATATTCACGTAACAAGAACCAAAACTGCAAAATAAATGTACGAGATGTTAAATTAAATGTTTTGGATTTGGAAGCTAACTTAACCCACAACAAATATTTTCCCAGAGAAGAGTAATATTTTAATGGTACATGCTTTCCAAATTGATGAACTATTTTAATATAAAATAAGTTATTTATTCACATTAAAAATTTCATACATTTAATGCAAAATAAGATCTACCGACTTTATCTGATCAGTTTCCGGATAGTTTGTAATCTACAAAAATTGATGAAATCATTAAGTAGTAATAAATATAGCATTGAACATTTGTTTTCTTGTTCTATACGTTACTCTTTAAGATCTTAAATAGTTGTTCACGACACTCGCACATCTCTGTACCTGAGGTAAAGAGAACTATGTCAATTTTCTATTAAAATGGTATTTAAACAGACGCTCAAATTTCATTGCTCTTCTTGGGGATATCGCGAACTCTGTCTAAAAGGCATTAACAACGAATTTAGAGACAGTCGAAAGAATAGCATGGCCACATTCCTTCTGAGGAAAAAACATCTTTAAAAACCTCTGTCACTATTTAAGAGGAACAGATATTGTGCAATTCCACTAAAGCAGTTAGCAAGAATGAATTAAACACTTCCGAGTTCACAAATATTGAAAAAGAATTGTTTATATCACATGATAATACTGTATTTCAATACAGAGACGTAAAGAGACGTGATACAGAACCCGTCATATTACAGTACATGCACTCATGTCGTATTAAAGAAATGCGATGGCATCAATATAACACAACCCGAAAAGAATCACATGTCGGTAGAAGTATAAGAAACCAACTAGCAACATCCATTTATAAGCAGTCGTCAGATACCCCATTCTCACAGTCTGTCTGGCAAGACAACAGAAGACAGTCACACATTGTCGCGAAGGCACCACATGGTACACCCATATGCAAGGCAAAAAAGAGAGAGCAAAACGACACCCACAAACGAACCACAAAAGCCGAGCAAACAAGTTACACTGAATACGGATGTAGAAAGAGGAAACGTGCACGATAAGAAAGACTCCACAAAGAGTAGAAGAATACTCTATCCATTAACACAGAGAAGGGGAGCCACGTTGTCTTGTAAACGCCGTAAATGACTTCAATAAACAAACTGAACTTTTTATGTTCTACACAGGCTGCCCTTGAAGTTTGAAAGGAAACAAGGAGTCTGTGTATCACCACCTTTTCGAGGCCCAGAAACTTTTCCTTGTACTCTGAGACTATTCACCTAGTACGTAGGCGAAAATGTGCTGATTTCTTCGCGTCAGAGATTTGACGAGTTACACTGCAAGGAACTCGTATCGGCTGTTCTCCTGAACTCGAACCGGCTCTGGTGGCTCAGAGAATCAACTGATGTCACTGCAGTGCTTTTGTCAGAGATGTGCTAGGGTTCAAGTCGAGAGATTTTCGATACTAGCTAGAGAGCTAGGTCGAATTCAGCCGCTGTCCGGTGTAGAATTCTAGCGACCGGTTGCTCTGATCGATAGGTTTCCGTGGTTTCTCCGATCAACACCAGGAAATTGTCGGAGCAGTACCCTACCAAACGGGCCACGGACCGCGCGCGATCTTTCCTTCCTCTTCCTTGACCTTTCCTCACCCCGTATCTACACACACACACACATACACACACACACACACACTTATATACACTTCACTATCACCTGTCCAGATCTTAGGCCAGACCCCGGCTGGGGCAGTTCCCCGCTGGTGGGAGATACCTGGATGAGGAAAATCTCCGCAAGCCAACGGGTAATTAGGATCTCACCATCCCGTAGGGGAAGAACACAGCCCCATCTCATGATAAAAACCTACACTACACTTACGGAACTAATGACCACAGCAGTTGACGCGCCCGGAAACACGAACTAATCAATCAATCATGTAAGTAATCGGATTCGGCAAAATTTGTGGGTATCTCAAGTCTCAGACACAGGACCGGTTTTAGGTACTATGGGCCCCAAGCCCGAAGTAGTGATTGGAACCCCCACCGAGAAAAAATCCTCCACGTATACTAAAAAAATTAATTATAAGAAAATACTTTTTGTACAAATGAAATGAAAATTATTAAATTGCTTTGCAAATGGTAGCAAAGTTGTTGTTTTTATATTATTTTATTTTTACTTCATTCGCCATTTTATTTCATTTCACTTGCTTTCAATGGTTATTATCAATAATTAGAAGTACCGTTTACATGTACGTGAAGTCAAAGACAAAACTGCAAATGACAACAGACTTCTCAATACTACAACTTGCTGTTTAGTGTGAAAGTATGAACCAAAAAATTACGGACTCCTCTGCTCACGTAGCAATATAATCATATCTACTCCCTTCCACAAGTTTCGTTAGAGTTTTGACTGCCCTTCAAGGTCTAGGCTTAAACTGTCGTGACCGGCCGCACATGATTGAATGTGCCGCCACAGGAGCACGTCAGGGGGCGTTACCGCCCCTGGCGGCAGCGGCCAGCAGCAAGCGCGGGCCAGCGGTGCGCGGCTGAGTGCGGCCGCCACGCCTGAGCGAGCGGGGCGAGATTCGACCCCGCCCCTTTTACACAGCCAGTCGGCGGGCCTACGGCCCGGGGGGGCTATAAAACCTCGACGCGGAGCTGAGGCAGCAGTCAGTGAGTGAGCGAGCGAGCAGCGGTGAAAGTGCGTCGAGACAGTGTTTAAGTGGTGGTTACGGTGAAGTGCGATAGACTACGACAACAGCGCTACGACAACGGACTCTTCTTTCTGGTTACTTGGTGGACTCGGCATACATTGGTACATCTTCTGGACTTACGACAACACGGCTTCGTCTCTGTACCAATTCTTCAGGATATCCGGCACTATAGCTTTGTACTTGGTTTTTTGGCAATAAATTGTTTATTGAACCTTTGTGTTTGTAACTTGGACACTTCAAATTGGCGACGAGGAGAAAACAACGACATGGAGTCCGAACAAATAACAACTTTAATTACGCTGATGCAGCAACAGATGCAGCAACAGCAACAACAGATGCAGCAGCAGCGGCAGCTGGCGGAAGCACAGATACAACAACAGCAGAAGCAGCTCGAGTTGCAACAACAGCAGATGCAGCAGCAGCAGCAACAACAGATGCAACAACAGAAGCAGCTCGAGCTACAACAACAGCAGATGCAGCAGCAGCAACAACAGGCTGATAGGCAGATGGCGGCATTGTTGGAGGCGGTCAGTGCCCGCTCCCCTCCACAGTTCCCTGGTTTCCGGCCGGACGCAGAGGAATGGGCCGAGTACATACACAGGTTGGAGCAGCACCTACTGTGTTACAAGGTAGGAGACGCAAAAATGAAAAAGGCGTTCTTTTTGAGCTGCGTAGGTAACAAGGTGACCAACCTAGTGAAAAAACGGTTCCCAGAGAGAGAAATATCGAGTGTCAAATGGGCAGAAATGCTAGAGAAGCTCAACAATTACTTCAACAAAGTGCCTCATGTGGTAGCAGCTAGGTTCAAATTTTTCAGTGCAGAAAAAGTGAGGGGCAAACACACAGTGAGTGGATTACAGAGCTAGCCGGGCTGGCGCGGCATTGTCAGTTCAAGTGCCCGCCATCAGATAAGGAAGTGTCATACGCGGAGACTTTAATAAGGGACATGGTAGTGCTACACACACCGGAAGAGAAAATTAGGTTTCAAGCCTTACAAAGTGATAACCCTTCATTAGAGGAAATACACAACCTATGTAAGACGTACGAAATGACTTGTGAGACAGCTCGCCAGATCGCAGCAGAATCGCACTTGCACCACATCAAAAACAGTGGGTCGGTACGCAGTGGAAAGACGGCAAAAGAATACGAGACCGACAGTGACTCCAGTGAGTATAGTGACAGTGCCAGGAAAGGTTACCGCAACAAAGGCGGCAACCACTGTGAGTGGAGGCGTAACCCCCGACCCAGCGGCAAACCAGTGTTCAAGAGAGCCAGTGGCAGTGGAAGTGACAGTGACAGTGTGCAAAGAAAGAAGTCGTGTAAAAACTGTGAGAGGTTACATGCAAGAGAACAATGTAGGTTCAGAAACGCGCAGTGCTTTTGGTGCAAGAAAGTGGGCCACATTAGGGAAGTATGCGGGAAAAAGAGGCACGCGGAGCGGTACAAGAAACAAGAGCAAAACATGGAAATCGATATGATCAGTCAAGTGCTCGATACCAGCAAGCAAGATAAACTAATGGTCAAAATTGAGTTGGGAAAAGTGCCGGTGAATTTCCTGCTAGATACAGGGGCCGCGGTAACACTCATCAATTTAGAAACCTACCGGCGGTTAGGGGCACCCAGGTGTCAGAGGGTGCAGAAAGGCTTGTACGCTTTCGGCAGGACCCCAATTAAGGTGTTGGGGAAAGTGTCGCTAAGGGCAGTTTACAAGAAGAAGCAGGCTGATATTGAAGTGATCGTGGTGGACCGCTACGACGTGACGAACATTTTGGGCCTCGACTCCTTTGATAAACTCGGGTTTGGAGTAATTGACTCAGTGAACCAGGTCGCGAAGAACGAAGAAACACAGGTCGTCGGGAAGCTAGAACAAGAGTTTCCAGAAGTGTTCTCTCCCGGGCTCGGGGAATGTAAACACTTCCGAGCAAGCATCCAGTTGAAGGAGGGGCACAAGCCACGCTTTTTCAAAGCAAGACCAGTCCCGTGGGCCCTCAGGGAAAAAGTAGCCGAAGAGCTGAGACGGCTGCAGGCGGACGGTGTTATCACTCCAGTATCAGCAAGCCAGTGGGCCACGCCGTTGGTCGTGGTAAAGAAAGCCAATGGTTCGATTAGATTGTGCGGTGATTTCAAGAGTACTGTGAACCAACAGGTAGAAGTAGAGCAATATCCAATCCCGAAGCCGGAAGATCTGTTCTATAAATTGTCTGGTGGACGACAATTCTCAAAAATTGACTTACGGGACGCATACCTACAGCTGCCACTCGACCAGGAAGCCAAGGAAGGTTTGGTGATTAACACCCCGTTAGGACTCTTCAGATATAACAGGCTGCCATTCGGCGTGAATTCCGCAGCCGCACTGTTCCAGCGCTGTCTAGAACAGTTGACAGCAGAGCTGAAGGGCTGTTGTAACTACCTGGACGATATCATAGTCACGGGGAGCACGGAAAAGGAACACGAGGAAAACTTGAAGGGTTTATTTAAGGTGCTCCAAGACAATGGTTTGAGGGTGAACAAGGTCAAGTGTGAATTCTTTAAGGACCAGGTAGTGTTCTTGGGGCACGTGCTGGATAGCACCGGCATTTCACCCACTAGCCAGCACGTAGAAGCCATCCTACGACTGCCACCGCCAGCAGACGTGAAGCAGCTGCAAGCAT
>BLKR01010455.1:0-55696 GCA_011170035.1 Teleogryllus occipitalis | reverse complement strand
ACCACGCGCGATATTTCCTCCCTCTTCCTTATTCTTTCCTCAACCTTTACACACACATGCACTACACCATCACACTTGTCTATGGACCTGTCTGGATCTTATAGTTAGTCCCGACTGGGGCAGTGCCTCGCTGGTGGGAGATATCTAGTTGCGGAAAATCCAACGTAGGTCGGCGCCGAATCTCGCCATCCGGCGGGGAAAGTTCACCGCCACCTCCCGCGATAAAAACATGTACTACATTTACGGGACTTACGGGGCTACACTTACGGGACCTTAGCAGTTGGCGCCCACTAAACTATCAATTCATTTCCGTCACCTATCCTGTCACCATGTCTGTCGCTAACCCTATCTTCATCTCAGCCCCAACGCCTTCGTCATTGCTTACGTACGCCGCCGCAGCAATCTCCACCGTCTGCGACGTTCGCCAAGCCTTCGTTTTCTCTACGAAGAACCACGCCGTCACCATCACCGCCTCCAGCGTTGTTGCTGTCACTCTATCCACCCCTGTGTCTTCCCGCGCCGTGCCGCCACCGAATGAGCCCGTGTCGGATTCGTCTGGTGGGATTATGTGCAGCTTGCCTTTAGGCGGCGAGCGCCGGGTTGTTAAGGAAATATCACGCACTCGCGGAGGGCGAGACAGCCGAGAAACGCGTTCCGTCAAGGAACTGCCTTTAGCGGCGTGGCGACGACGACAAAAGAACCTCAAAGATTCCTAGAATAAGTATTACTGGCACCCGTCGATCAAACATGATCCCACTGCTTCCAGGATCTAGGCTACGTACGGATTCTTATTTCCGAGAAATTTAATTTCAAGGTAATCCTCGGAGGGCAAATAAAACAGACGTCACTTGTAGATTACAACACAGAAGAAAATCTCATTTATAATGTTTCGTTGACGAAATTATTAACCTTACCAAGTGTGTGCTGTAATTTTCGATTTGCATGGCTGGATGAAAGTACAAGCTTCGTAAGGTTACAAATTATATACAAAAGGGGCAATTTAGTTTTAAGCCAAAAACGTGTAGTGGAATTCGTGATGATGTGTTAAAAATTCATGAAGAACAGTCTGTCAAGTAAATTTGGAATGAGAAAAACCACAAAAAGTTTACTATAGTTTGTCAGAAAAAAGGTTAGCAATTACAAAAGGGAGCATGAGCATAAATGTTTTTACTGGGAACCTGTCGCTTGTATTTCAGATATAATAATAAATTCTTCAGCACGGTTAAGTGATTTACCATGATATTTTCCCCGACATGTGACGTGCGTGAAATATGTTAAATTTACGCCCAAGAACGCTATGCATTATTCTTCCTCACGTCATGGTGTTCCTGCTCTTGCATATTTGTATATTTAAAACACTAAGGATTTTTGTTTAGGCAAAAGTTTGTTTCTTACTCTATCATATTTTGCTTTTTTATCCGGTTGCACTTGCTCTTTTTATCCGGTTTTGCAGTATAAATATTAAATATTAATAATATCTTAAAATTAATCGAACGATTATGAAATCATTTGACATCATTTGTGCATTAATTTCCAATTCAAGACCAACTATAATACTTTGTCGTCGTTGGTCTTCGTTTTGTCGCCGATGAGGGCTTTTAAATGCGAAGGTCAGAGAGGGTATACGAAAGCCATATCGAAGAATCGACTCACATATGCATCTTTAAGGAGCAAACGAGCCGGAGGCTAAGAACAAAAACGAATACTTACATGTCAGAAATATTGGCTTTGACTTTTGAGGTACTTGTCCCACTGTGACACAAGGCGGTGAATTTCTTTCTCGTATTATCCCCGGGGCAGCGATGAGAACAGAGTTGCATACATACTGCTTAACTTACCCAAAATGGGCGAAGAATGGCGTAATTCCCGGGAGAGAGGTCTGGACACTATGGGGGGTTAACCGACAACCTCCCACTTGAATTTCGGCAAGATTGCAGTGATTGTGTTGGCCGTATGAGAGCTTGCATTGTTGTGGAGCAGAATGACCCCACGGGCCTTAAACGGTCAACACAAACCCGGCACTTGCAGAAATTCAAGTGGGAGGTTCTCGGTCACCCTCCATACAGTCCGGACCGGTAGCGGTAGCTCAGTGCATCAACTGATGTCACTGCAGCGCCTCTGACCGGGAGGTCCTAGGTTCGAGTCCAGCCGGCGGCAGGATTTTCGACATTAGCTTTTCAGCTAGGTCGAATTCAGTCGCTGTCTGGAGGAGAATTCTAGCGACCGGCTGCTCTGATCGATAGTTTTCCGTGGTTTCTCCGATCAACACCAGGCGAATGCCCGAGCTGTACCCTACCAAACGGGCCACGGACCGCGCGCGATCTGTCCTTTCTCTTCCTTGTCCTATCCTCTCCCCTTACACACACACTTACACTAACATGCACCACACTATCACATATTCAGGGAGACCGGTCGGGAGTTTAGAGCTTGTCCCGGCTGGTGCGGTGCCCCGCTGGTGGGAGAGTCCTGGTTAGGGGGAAACCCCACTAGCCGACGGTAGATCGGTGCCGGATCTCGCCATCCAGCGAGGGAAAATTACCGCCATCTCCCGAGAAAAAAACATACACTACACTAACGGGACTAATGACCGAAGCAGTTGACGCGCCCGGAAACACGAACAAATCAATCAAAATTCATGCAGTCCGGACCTCTCTCCATGCGATTTTTGGTCTCCTAAAAAAGGTTTTCAGTGTCAAACGATTCGCCTCGGACAACGACGTCAAGCAATGCATGCGGAACTCGTTCATAACGCATCCCCTGGAATTTTACGAGATACGAGACAGCCATCCACCACCGCCTAACGTCGCAGAGGGACAAGTGCCTCAACAGCCAGGGCCATTACATTTGACATACAGTTACTGTTTTTTCTTCCTATGCCTCCTGCTCGTTTATTGGAACAAGTGCCTCAACAGCCAGGGCCATTACTTTTGACATACAGTTACTGTTTTTTCTTCCTATGCCTCCTGCTCGTTTATTGGGACAAGTGCCTCAACAGCCAGGGCCATTACATTTGACATACAGTTACTGTTTTTTCTTCCTATGCCTCCTGCTCGTTTATTGGGACAAGTGCCTCAACAGCCAGGGTCATTACTTATGACATACAGTTACTGTTTTTTCTTCCTATGCCTCCTGCTCGTTTATTTTTGAATGATGAATGCTTATATTTTCAAAATATTTCAGTGGTTATGTATGTGATTTCTTACTCTAAACCTCTACAAGAAGCACATACATACATGTATATGTTTGCATTTATGACGTAACTTTTCTAATGTAGCGCTTCTTTTGGTGCGATGTAATCGCATGGGTTCAGATAGTTATTTTATAAAGACATTGCGGTTGAATTTCAGCAGAAAATTAGAAAAAAATAATATAAAATATGATATGCTTTGTTAATTTCTTAGAAATAACTCTTCTATTAAGTCAATAATTCTGAACAATAAATTTCCAGTACTGTTTTGGAAGAGTTCAATAACAAATATTCCTAAGTTAATTTCTTAAAAAATGTCAATTATGTATTAGTTTATGTATTTATTTCCCCGCAAAAGTACGTACTTCTAAAAATAACCTTAATATTTGGCTTTTTTATCGAACAAAACACTACGGTACTAATTCTTTCATCCGTTTTAATGGCTCATCCTTCAGAAACAACAACACAATAATAATAATAATAATAATAATAATAATAATAATAATAATAATAATAATAATAATAATAATAATAATAATAATAATAATAATACAACCACCAATGATTGAATACCATAAGTTAGTGGGAGTGTTCCAATTATTAGTTGTAAACTTAAGTATCTGCATATTGCAATTTGCGAATATATATTCATCAGATACTGCAAGTTAGACCGCGACAATGAACAATCATTTTCAGAACGTGGATCCCTCTTAAGACCTTGCAACCCGCTACCTCGCAATACTCTTTTATCGTATCTTTCTCATGGTCAAAGCCAAGAAGGACGCCTAGAAGACTCATCCCAGTTGGACTTTAACTCAGAATCGGACATGGACGACATTCAAGAGCGTTCTGAAGAGCTGAAAAGATTGATCCAAAACACACAGAACGAATTCTCCCGAAAGTGAGTTAGTGGAGTGAGTGAGGGAGTCGAGGAAGACTTCGATGAGCACAAGAAGCAAAGAGCTCGCGGACGCAACTTGGTAGGCAGTCGTTTGTTTGTAGCAGTTGAGTGCTGCGAAGTTACGCAAGGGATGCTCCCGGTCGTCCAAGTTTGCGAAGTAGTGGGGGGGGGGGTCCTTTTTGCTGCTCCTCCACTTGTTCTTTCTTTGATCGAAATTCATATTCCCTTGAGCTTTCTTCAAGGCAATTGTCGTTTATGGGTTCAGATACTAGTCCCGATTTTATTGTCACGTTCTTATTAATCTTTTTTTATAAATCGAGCAATATTGAGGTGTAATTAATATGCAAATAAAAGAAAATGAGATTTTTACTTCGTCAAATAAAATACGTAATCATTGTTAGAGAATGTTTTGAATAGTTTCCAGATTCAAGAAAAGGAAAGACAGAACTAAATTTTGAACGTTTGGTTTTGATTAAAGCAATCGCATTTTGAAGATGATAAACAAAGGTAAAACAAAGCACATCTTTATCCTACGTTGCCGAAGCAGCTTGTTAGACTCGATACGGTCTTCATTCCTAATTAATTGAAGATGTCGAAGGCAGTATAATCATGGGTCACATTTCATTCTTTTAGTATAGAAATCTTATAATTTTATCCTAAAACAAACATCATGACCAAATTGTGGCAAAAATATATTCAGACAACAACAATATATGAAGTCAAAGTATCAGGAAATGTATTTGTAATGATTCAAGGTCGAAATACTCGTAAATCTAATGATAGTAATAACCAGTTAATTGCCCGAAATCCAGACGGTGTGAATAAATCTCTACGATTGATGATGAACTGCTCATTTCGCACGTCATCCGGCTAACGTCCGTATTAACCTCAGTGCACTGGCTAAAGGAAGTTTGTAGTGTGAGTCATCTATGTATTTGCAAGTAG
This sequence comes from Teleogryllus occipitalis, assembly GCA_011170035.1. NCBI lineage: Eukaryota > Metazoa > Arthropoda > Insecta > Orthoptera > Gryllidae > Teleogryllus > Teleogryllus occipitalis. Next base: position 50,663 of record BLKR01010455.1, on the reverse strand, counting down.
TATTTTGACATAAAATAAGCTGAAAATTATGCCTTGCCCCGTATTTGTGTTGTTTTATTTTGAATCCCGAAATCTGAAGGCCAAAGCCTCAATGGAAATTAAAAAAATACTTACTTCAGTAACGTGAGGTTATGTTAGGTGGTATCGTGTAAATGGAAATGTACTACTGACACAGAACGCAACTGAACTGGACTCGAAACTGAACACTTTGCCGCTCATTGGAGACTTTCATTCATGGCCACTTCCTCCGACTCAAGTTCGAAATATGCTTTAAAGTGGTTTCTACCTCAGATGTAATTCGCCGATTTTGAATAATGTAAACTTAACCGGGAAATTTGGGAATTAACCAGATTCGGTCTTAAGCCACAACATAAGCGCCAAATGCGAAATCTCTAAATCTATACAAACGTCGTTCTACCTCTACATTTGAACAATAGAGGTTATCACAACGTTGCCCTAAACCCTTAAATCAATTCATAACATTTTAGAAGTATGTTAAGAATGCTTTTAATGCAAAGATCAAATTTTAATGGGAACATTTAATTTTAAATTATATTTTAACGCGCTTATTAAAATATTTCATCATCACATTATTAAATAGCAAAAGTGTATAAATGGCACAAAAAACAATATAGAAGTAGACGAGACATCTATATAGATAAGTGGTTTGATGTATCTATTCTGGGTAGTAAAGACTGAACAGGTGAAGAGTATGAAAATGAGCTACATCCCAAAGCGCATGAAATATCCTCTTGACTTTTTCTGACATGGCTTTTCAATTATTGAAGATTGTTTTTACTGAAAAAATTTACAAATGAAAGTAACGGTCGTTAAGTGTTCAAATTCTTCTGACGTAAAAATTAAATATATTTACGTCACTTCGCAGTATAATGTAAGAATAATATATTTTTAATCTTAGCAATGCAATTAATGAAATATTACAAGTGAAATGACATTAGTACTTACGACACCGGGTTTTTCCATAAATAATTCAATATCTACCTCCTCGAAATTATGAAGTTAAATTGCTCCCCTATTTCTAACATTTTGCTTTCGTGTTTCCTGAACTTACACAAGCGAATGATTTCAAACACGAGAATCTCGCTCAATGAAACTATTATTCCGAAGAACCAACATAATCTGTCGAAACTCTCACCTCAGTTGTTTCATATTATTCGAAACCCCCAACTTGTTTCATATTATTTTCTCGTATGCTGCAGACATTGCAAAGAATACTAGAGCTGTGTCCGATCCTACCACATGCGATTCGCAAGGATCATTCAATCACCACCCACATGAACGGCGAGGCCGTCGCCTTCTCACGTTAATAGATCCCATCTTCGCACAAAGGCCATTGATCCTCGGGGTGACTGGCACCGCGGCCCCCTCGCGGAGTCGCCCCGCCGCCCGCTTATCGGCGAGCAGCCGGGGGGCGGGGGCGGGGGAGCGCCTGCGGCTGACAGCTGCGCATCGTTCCGCGTGGCGAGGCGCGAGCAAGACGCGGGCACGGGCGGTGGCGGGGCGTGGCGCGGCGTGGCGCGGCGCGGCGTGGCGCGGGGCGTGCATTGTGCCACCGCTGATTTGTGGAATAATTAATCACGCGGTGCGCGGACTTCGCGGCGGCAATCGCGGGAGGGGCGTGGCGTATTGACAGCGCCCGCGGAGGGGGCGTTCGGGAGGTGATGGGAGGATGAGTAGGGATGCAAGAAGCGTAGGGGGAGGGATGTAGGTGAAGGGCGGAAAATGGAGAAATCACCGGTTGACGGAGGTGTCTGCAATTGAAGGATATTCGACATTTGAACAGTGAGGGAGGAAAAGGAACCGAGGACGAGGTGAAAGGTAGGATACAAAGTGAGAGAGATTAGATGGGAAATGAGATGGAAAATGTGGTGGAGGGTGAGATGAAAGGTAAGGTGGGAAGGAAGTAAGGCGAAAGATGAAAGGTGAGTTGGGAAGTAATGTGGAGAGTGAGGTGAAAGTCAGTTTTGGAGGATTATGTAAAAGATAGGATGGTGGATGCGTTAGTGAATGGAGTAATGGATGGCGGATAAGGCGAGGACGAGGTGGAGTCGTAGAGAAAATGAGATGGTGAGATGAGGGAGAGAAGAGATAGAGATTGAGGTAGAGGGAAATGCAAATGTTTAAAAAATAAGTTAATATGAGGGAGCAAAATATCAGGAAACTAATGTTCCGCGTGCATTTGATAAATAAACTGTGCTAGTGATTCTTTAAGCAATGTTATGGGATAAGTCACAGAAGGAATTCTAAACATTGCGAACAAATTAAATCTTCAATGATCAATTTAATTATATTGCTGGAAGTGGTAAGAAGTTTTTGAAGAAGAAATTTGAAATAAAACGTTCATTTTCGAAGACTATGCATAAAGATTTCATATTTTCGCAACACATAATAAATTGATGAATTTTGCAACAAGCGAAACACCAAGTTATTGATATTTCCAATTTCACTTAATTTTAATACATTTTACTTTATGTCAGATCAATTTATGTCACTTCCTTTCACTTCACTGTGACGTCCATTATTCACATTGACTGCCTCGCGCACGTCAGACCACTGTCATGCTTCGCAGGGCAATGAAGTGTAAATGGGGAGCACACGAGAGTGGCGGACCTGTCTGCACCAACGCCTCGCAATGGTAGGGGGTGGCAGGAACGTCCTGGGTGGCGGGGATGGTGTTGAAGGCGGGTGATGGGGAGCGAGGGAGGGAAGGTTGACGGGAAAGCGACGGCGAGGAGGGTGGCATCAACATCGTGGGTGGTGGGGAAGGCGGACGGCGGGGAGATGGGGGCAGCGGGGGAGGGAGTGTTGACGAGGAGTGTGGAAACGCGAGGACGGAGGGGTCGCGGAGGTGACGTGGACGACGGGGACAGGAAGGGGCGGGGCGTTGGAAACAAAAGCGGGGAGGTGAGTACGGGGAGGATGACGGTTTGTCCGGGCCGGAAAAGGTAGCGGGGGCAGAGGTGTTAGCAGGAAAAGCGGGGAGGTAAGAACGGTAAGTATGGCGATGGTGGTGGAACCATCGGGGGCAAGGGTTTTGGCGAATAAATAGGGAAGATGAGAACCTCTGGCGTGGGGGGACCGGAGATGGCAGCGAGAGCAGGGGTGCTAGCAGGGTAAGCGGGTATGTGAGAACGGTACGATGGCGGTGGTGGCAAGACCAGAGCGGGTATGGATGTTGATAAGGAAAGCGGGGAGGTGACAACGGCAATGGTGACGTGGACGGAGTGTCAGCGGGGGTGGGGTGTTGACAATGATAGCGGGGAGGTGAGAACGGTAAGATGGCGGTGGTGGTGGAACCAGCGGGGGCGAGGTGTTGACACGGAAAACGGGGATGTAAGAACTGCAAGAATAACGGGATCGGAGAGGGCAACGGGAGTAGGAAATTAGCAAGAAAAGCGGGGAGGTTAAAATCGCAAAAATGACGGGGCCGAAGAGCGTAGCGGGGCAGGGGTTTTCGCAGGGAAAGGGCAGCGGGGGCGGGGTGTTGACAAAGAAAGCGGGGAGGTGCGAACGGTAAGTTGGCGGTGCTGCCGGGACCAGAGCGGGCGAGGCAGTTGGCAAGGAAACCGGGGAGGTGACAACCGTAATTCTGACGCGGCCGGAGAGGGCAGCGGGGGCGGGGTGTTCGCAGGGAAAGGGCAGCGGGGGCGGGGTGTTGACAAAGAAAGCGGGGAGGTGACAACCGTAATGCTGACGCGGCCGGAGAGGGCAGCGGGGGCGGGGAGCGGAAGGGGGTGGGGCAGCCGCGTGTAAACAGGGCACAATGGGCTTTGTGGCGGCCGCGTGGCGGGGCAGACATTAGCGCCGTCCTGAAATATAGCGGCGCTGTCCATCGCGCCCCCGATGCACTGACTGAGTGACGGCCATTCAGCGCTGCCCGCGCCCGGCGCGTCACCTCGCGCCGCCCGAGGAGCCACCGCGGTTACGCCCACTCGCGGCGGCCCAAGCGCTGCACGCTGCGCCATTCAACGCGCTTTTCAATGGAGCTTCAAATTCTATTTCGTATTCCAGTGGCGCGGTTCATATTTGTATATTAATAAATTATTGCAATAATATTTCAGGCATATACTCGCATGTGATTGATTTGTAATAAACATTATTATTATTATTATTATTATTATTATTATTATTATTATTATTATTATTATTATTATTTATTATTATCATTATTAATTTAAAAATTATTATTTATATACGGCTACAAGAAATGTCGGCGTTTTTGTTCGACACAATTTATCTGTACTAATTAATAGAGCTTAGTTTGTAGTCTTCAGATCTCGATGGGTTATGGTGATGTCTTGATTTTCTTGACCTTTCATTCCTTAGACTCAAGTTATTTTTGACTCTATTGGCTGTACGTATAAATACCGTTTTCTGTAGAATTCTAGTGCATTTTTTAATTGCTGACTTTTTCATTTTTCTTCCAATTATTTGGGACCATAACCCATTACTATCATAGGTAATATGTGTGGTCTTAAATCTGTAACTCACTTTCTCACAACAGACAGAAAAATTCGAAACCACAATGTAAGTACAGAGAAAGTAGTCACAAAAGACAGAAAATTCCACTGTTGTGTTTGGTGAATATATAATGAATAAGATTGTTGAATGTATTCAACAGAAGAATTCATTCAAAATAATTCTGATATTCGTACGTTTTTAATATTTCTCAAATTCATCCAACATTTTTGTATTAAAATATTTTGTACAATATAAGTACTGCGCTCTTTGTTTTACTTTGAGAATAACATCATCAAAAATAACAAACAAAATACGTTACAAAAATATACGTTTGTGAAAATAGTAAAACTTTGCACCCAACAATTTTCTCTGAAATAAAATGACTATGAGATACGCATTTGAAACACAACCAGATAACGCAAGCGCGATAAATCGCCACTCGCTGCGGTTAAGCGACGTGCAAAGTGATACGTCCATTGTGAAGCGTGAGTCAGCTCTTGGGATTGGGCGGACGAGAGAAGACGTGGAGAGAGAGCGTCCTACAAAAATTCACGCTGTGAATCCGCATCCGCGACAATGGCAGCCATGAAGTCAATAAATATTTCCCCTTCCTTCCCCTCGCGTGTTGCGCGTATTTTTTTCCGCTTAGGGCGTCCCGACATAATCAGGCGCGCGCCCCGCCCTTCCCCCACCCCTCGCACGGACTTAGGGCGCTAATCGCTTAAGAGGGACGCGCGCGCTTCAGTGCCTGGCAAGCGACACGAGTCTCCCTCTGGTGCACGAGCCAAGCTCCCCTGACTCCAGTTACAATAATAAAAAGTCGACCATCTGAGGCGGATCAGGGCAACAATTGTTCTCGCTACAGCATCCCCAAGGTTCTTATTCTGACGTTGGCGTCACACAACTAGGTCTAATTCAGCCGGTACCTGAAGGTAAGATCTGGCGGTCTGATGCTCTGATCAGTAGATTTTCGTGTTTTTGTTTGATTTTATTTTCGTTTGCACGTTTCGTTTGTTGTCGTTACATATTTTTGTTTCGTTCGTTCTTTTCGTTTTTTATTAAAAAGTACTCATAGAAATTTTTCACCGCCTGATATGGGCTTCCGAAAGAAATGCTAGTTTGTAACGATAGAAAGCGTGCATTTGAACTGAGACGACTCTACAGTCGCATCAAAATGTTTTTCATCACAAAATCGGACGAAAAGAACGACGGAAAATTGACATGAAAGTTCTCTTAGTTCCCTCAGCGTTTTAATTATCAAGCCTGCCCACCCCATCTCCGCGACTGGTGACATCCCCAGATCTCTGAACGACCTCAGCCATCTCTCTCTCGTCAAGCTGTATATTCATCACTGATTTCCTGAATTGTTTCCCTGCCCATTTCAGAAGACAATTATCTACCAGATTTTAAATAGCGAACTTGTAATCACATACGCAAAAGGTACGGTCATTTCGAAATTCACATCTCAGCGAGCAAACATATTTGCAACCGAATATTGCAAACACTCACTAGAGCACAGACTCAGTGAAACTGCGCTAGAAAAGTTCTAGCGAACCCAGCCGAACGTCCCAATAGGCAGAACGGAAAACATATATCTGAATTATGAGCTATTCAATTTGGACAAACTCTTCTACTATTCCTTGATCTCCCTTAAATTCATCTATTCGTTATCTCGATGTTCTCATGGACTTAAGATTGAATTGGCACAGTCACATCTCGTCCAAAGTAATTGAAGTCAATAGATCTATTTTACGTCCGAATCTCAACTGCAACTCTTCTTTAATAATTCATACCGCTTTAACAACTTACAAATTTATTCTTCGTCCGATATTAACTTATGCATGTCCTGTATAGATTTCAGATATCCCAACCAAATTAAATAATTTACAAATAATTACAAATCAGATTTAAAGTCAGACAAAAGGAGCATCAGTTGGAAATTGGAGAAGAAAGGACGCAATGTGTTGCTGCTAGTTTCTGCCAAACATTTAACTAATTTATGCCATTGAAATGTAATGTTTCTTTTACAAACTTATCTCTCATGTCAATCAATCCCATCAAGCATACTTCTCACCGAGCATTATTAATATTTTTGCTTCCATTTCATATTACGTATAAGGGATAATTTGCGGACGGATAGCTGATGTAGGCGATTACAACGTGACCATTACCGATTGGTATAATCAGTCGAACCGAATACGAATACGAATCCGCTCAATGTTAGGCAGAGCCATAACTCAGAGCTGCTCAAGGGCGCTGTCCAGTTGGAGTTGGCGTGCCCTGGCCCAGCGTTCCTGCAGGTCTGCAGTTTGGCCCGCTGCTTTGTGAGACTTCCCGTATTGCGACGAGGGGGAGAATTGGGCGCACGGTGGTTTCTCTCGGTTTCCGGGAGAATGCTGGGATACTGAAAGACCACGACTGCGAAACCGGCATCGCTGACCGAATTCGTTAACTACGGGAAACATAGCGGTTTCCTGTTTGGGTGTTTAGTCTAGGAACCCTGGGATTTGTATTTGTAACTTTGTTATGTTGTGCCTAATCTGCCTTGCAGTGGTAATAATGCAATATGTCTTAATTATATTAATTTAATGTATTATACCTATACCTCATTTATCTGCCTCACTCATGAATGTTTATACTATGTTGATTCTATATTCTTGTTAACCGCTGAGAACTGGTTATCTGACTTGATTGTATTAACACTACCATGTATCATGTTTATATTATTGCTAATTACTATTATTATTTTCAATCTGCCGTATTCATGTATTTTTGAAGTTGTCTTGTGTTTGTAACATATGTTATCTGCCTTTTAACTGTACATTTAATTATACATTTGCCTTAATGTGTTAAAACTATACTAAAAGATTTGTTAGTAGTAGTTCCCACCCGGCTCCCCTTGCCAGGGATGGTAACCTCGTGTGCGACGGCGAAGTGGTGGGTATGTATACAGGTATATGTGGGTAGTATACAGAGCTGACAGGGGAGGTACAAGATATGATAAACATTGTGTTTCAAAAGAGATGAAGTTCACCTAAAATGTACGAAATTAAATGTAAGGCGCATTATGCTTCAGGGTAGGAGCATTGCTCATGGATCGAAGTGTATTGCGCCAGCCATGACTGGCCAATGTAAAAGAGACTATGTATACACAAATAAAAAAATGCTCTTTCCTAACGACCGAGCGAAGTGCTCAGGGCGTAGCACGCTGACTTCGCAATCGGGAGGTCAAGGTTCAATATCCGTGCCGCCCATCGTGACTGGAATTTTCGTGGTTTCCCTCAGATTCCGGGTGAGTGCTGGGATGGATCTACTGAAAGACTACGTCCGCGAAACCAACATCGCTGACCGAATTCGTTAACTACGGGAATATTGCGAGTTCCTGTTTGGGTGATGAGTCTAGCAACCCTGGTATTTAACGAGACCAATTTCCCTTTATAGGGAACATAATGGCTAAATAGAAATACAGCCCTTTCCTAACGCTGTAAGGATTAGTTTAATTTCGTGTGTTTCACTGAAACCCTAGTCGATAGACTGGGAGAGGTTGCTCAGTGCATCAACTGATGTCACTGCAGCACCTCTGACCGGGAGGTGCTAGGTTCGAGTCCTGACGCCGGCAGGATTTTCGACACTAGCTTTTCAGCTAGATCGAATTCAATCGCTGTCTGGAGGAGAATTCTAGCGACCGGCTGCTCTAATCGGTAGTTTTCCGTGATTTCTCCGATCAACACCAGGCGAATGCCGGAGCAGTACCCTAACAAACGGGCCACGGACCGCGCGCGATCTCTCCTTCCTTTTCTTTGTCCTATCCTTCTCTCCCCTTGCACACACACACACTTACACTAACATGCACTACACTACCACATATTCCGGGAGACCGGTCGGGAGATTAGATCTTGTCTCGTCTGGGGCGGTGCCCCGCTGGTGGGAGAGTCCTGGTTGGGGGAAACCCCACTAGCCGCCGGTAAGTCGGCGCCGGATCTCGCCATCCAGCGGGGGAAGATCACCGCTATCTCCTGAGAAAAAACATGCACTACACTAACGGTACTAATAACCAACGCAGTTGACGCGCCCGGAAACACGTAAAAATCAATCAACCCAGTCGATAGTGTGTCGGTCACCCGGCGTACGTTTCCCCGTGCTCCAGAGGGAGACGCAGAGCGTGGCGAGCAGCGCCCGGGGTGGCGGGGCGGGCAGGCGGACGGGCGGGCGTCGAGGGCGCATATGATTCGATCGCAACGACTGTTCCCCGCTCACAAAAGCCGCCTTTGTTCGCTCCCTTTGCCCCCACCCCAAGCCCCCACCCCGGTGACGGGTTTGACGCCGTCGCGCCGTCTCTTGCCCTTTGATGTGCTGAGCGACACGATTCGGGGTTCACAACCGTTCAATGGGACGACTTCCGATCTAATGCAATTTTAGGTAAATCCTGGTTTCCTTTCTCCGCGGAAGGTCAATAATTCGCGAATTCACACTTCCCGACCCTAAGTTTTGTTCAAAGGGTTTCTCGGGTGGACATCTCTTCTTCTATGCCACTTTCTGTCACAAAGGATTCCTAAAAGTGCTGATAACGTTTTTCAAATATTTTTACATTCAAATATAGAAGAAATAGATAGCGAGGAATACGCCGATCTCTTCTTTCTTATTGAAAATAATACAATAAAGAAAATATTTTTTTTTCGTGAAATTCATACTAGTAAAAGTGATACCAATGTCAGCGTGGGAGGCTTCTTGTTTTTCTCCTCAAAGAAGTTTGATTCTCGTTCTCTTTTATCTACATGCATTTTGTTCTATATAGTACTAAACGTTAACACATATCACCACTCGAAATCAAAATATTCCCTTTCGCGATAATAGAATATTGGTGAAAATGGTCTGTTTCCAACGTAATGAAATAAGTAAAGTAATTATTTTTCTTAAGAACACACCATTTTCATCCCTTTTCAGTAAAATGGATATTTATTTGTTCCTTGATAACTAAGCAGTGCCTTGTTGAAGATGCCTGCAAGAGTGGAATTCATAAATTTTGTCTTTTTTTGTTTTTGTTTTTGCATATATTATGTAAATATTTTCTGAATAATGAATAATGTGTAATTGTTTTCCTAAACAATATTTTCTTTTAAGCATTCACTCTCCTATTCCCAAGCGTTTCTCGATCAAAAAGTTCGTGAACGAACAATATTGGCATAATCTCAGTTTTAAAAGTCCTTCACTAAATTGATCTTTGACGTCAAAAGTGTGAATATGCTTGGCTATTACGTTAAATTGCTATCAACTACTGTTCGTAACAACATCGGTCACTTGATTACCACGTAATAGGTTAGATCGTGTACGTCATAAAATATCTGATAGGTGTCAACGTCGTCCCTTTATGGAAGCAATTAAAATTACTTCGGTCTGGTCATTTTGGTGATTAAAACGGTAAAGGTCGGTGATCTGTGTCCACATTTTGGAGAAAGCTATTTACGCGCGAATAAATTTGTATAATTTCACATTAAAATTATGAAATTTCGAAGAAAAAACGTGACTGTTGAATATCAAATTACGTAAAACATCACGACATTTACAAGAAAGTTAATATTTTTACATCCCATTCTTTAATTCTCTCCTGTGCATTCGATTAGAGCTGATCAGAATATGTGACTATTTGGTATTCATCTTTAAGCATCATACCAATTGAAAATTAACGAAATGTAATTATGGATAAAAGAATCGCGTATCGTAATCTTCAGTAAAAATAACAATAATACATTATTTATTTCTGGATATAAAATTGGTTTGTTAACTTCTCCTGCAATATACTCCATGATACCTGGAATCTAGTGTACAGTTTACCACAAATAAAACAGATTTCTTCCACGTAATAAAAAATGTTTGATGTTTCTTCATGAATGTTTGACTTTCTTCAATTGCCATTTCAGTTACTGTGTTTTGCCACAAAGTTCTCCCAGCAGATTCTTTTTAAGGCTGTTGAACCTGTCCTTACTTGAGGCTGTGAGTACCCTTGAACGCTTTAGAGCGTGTAGGGATAATCTCTTGACAGACAAGGCAATCTGCAATACGTCTTTCCTCCCCACGCACGCGCCGCTTAGAGCAGGTCACGCGGCCGAGGGACCGGCACGTGCCCCGCTCCCCCCCCCACGCGTGGGCAGCGAGGGCGCCCCGCCGCGGCGCCCGCCGGGGGGCAAGAGGGCGCTTTTTTGCGGATTTGCGGATGCGTAAGGCCAAACTTTGGGTGGCTTGCGCGCAGAGACGCTGTCTGCAAGAGGGTGAGATGACTCGTCGTCCTCGGTGGCCTGGATGGCAGAGGGCGTTTGCGAGAGTGAGCGCGGTGATTTTATCCCTAGGATCCCGGGAAAATACGTTAATTCATACGCAGGGTCTATGAGACCATGTGCAACACGCTCTCCAAATATGCACATAAAAATTGTTTTCTTTTTATTCCTCATAACATCATTTCGTTTCAATTTCAATGAAAGTCAACTCTTAATATTTAACAGACGATAATTTCTTTATATATCTATTGATTAGATGAAAAGCTTGTTTTGGGAACAAAAGGTACGTTCCATTGTAAAATTCTATTGGAGAAAATGAATGATTAATATGCTTTAAACGTGTGCATTTCAATGAGTATGCAAAATGAGGACGTTAATTTTTTTCTATGAAAATCAATAGAATTCCGTCAGCTACGTGAGGAGATGCTAAATATTCATTTATATCATACCATTACTCTTTTTGTGTACAGTCTAAAAGTCTTGACAAGGATGTGAGTGCATTTCTGAGATGATGATGATGACGATGCTAGAAGCTGTTGTTACCTAGAAAACCTAACGACCACAATCGTTGGTGCCATATTAAAATGCATTCGTAAAAACTTGGCAAAAATAATTTTTCATGTTTTATAAAAACGATCCTAAAGTAGACATCAAAAATGAATGTCCTAGCTGCTGTTTAACGGGTCGTTCCATTTTAAATCAAACGATAGTTACGTGTCGGAGCATTGCATATTGATGTTGTGCATTTTGTATTGACCGTCTGGTGACTGGAGAAGGAATCGTATTACTAACATGAAATATCTATGCATATTGTATATTTCTCATAGTAAAACTAACAAAATTAGCAAACTCAAAATACTCACGTAGACACCGTGTAAAGATCGATAAAAAATGCGTAGTAACAAGGGAAGATTGTGGTACGTATAACACGTTCTAAAGAACCCAATTGAGTTAAGACAATTCTCAGACGCAACAAATTATCCTGGAATTTATTTATTATCTGTGCAACATTAAATAATAAACCTCATTTTTGTATCGAAATATGTTATTGCTCTTGTCTTCTCCCAATTTAAATATTTCTCCGGCACAGGCAACATGCAGTGCGGAACATACCCTCTTGCTGTATTCCATTAGCCGAGCCGCCGTCCACAGGGGATCCTTCAATTTGCAACCATGAACAACAGTTGGGCAGCGGTGAGCAACCGCTCGGAAAGTCGGCCTCCCAGGAGGGGCTAACGATCTATCAAGCGAGCCGATCGGCATGGAAGCCGCCTCGTCCCCGAGGAGCCAATTCATTGGTTCGCTGGATTTGCGCGGAGCGTATTTCGTCACAGAAGTACGCTCACTGCGCGTTGTGGGAGCGAGGGCGCGGGGTGGAGACGGTGGTGATGATATGTTGCAGGCAAGGTTGGTGGTGTTGATGGGGGTGATGGTTGAGAAGATAGCGGTGAATGCAGTGGAAGGAATGGTGGTGGAGAGGGCTGTGATGGCGTTAGTGGTAGTATGTTGGATGTGGTGGTGTAGGCAGTAATGGTAGTGATAATGGTGGTGGACGTGCTGGTGGCGGAGAAGAGGAGGCGGTGGTGGTGGTTGTGGCGATAGCATTGGTTGTGTCACCGTTAGTGATGGTGGTGGTATGTGGCGATGGCCGTGGCGGTGACGATGGCGTTGGAGATAGCGATGGCGGCTGTGGGGGTGGGTGTTGGGACGTGGGCGTGGGCGAGGGCAGGGGCAGTGGTGGTGGTGGTGGCGGCGGTGGCGATACCGGTTGCGGGGGTGGGGGTTGGGACGGTGGGGGTGGCGGTGGCGATGGCGGTTGCGGGTGTGGAGGTTGGCAGGAGGGCGAGGGCGAGGCGGGAGCGATGACGTGGGGGTGGGGTGACGATGGCGATGGCGGTTGCGGGGGTGGCAGTTGGGACAGGGGCATGGACGGGGCGGTCGCGGTGGTGGTTGCAGGTGTGGGGGTTGGGAGGCGGGCGAGGGCATGGCGGTGGCGGTGGCGGTGGTGAGGCCGGGGGCGGGGGCGGGGGCGGTTGCAGGTGTGGGGGTTGGGAGGCGGGGGCGGTGAAGGTGGCGCTGGCGGTGGCGGGTGTGGTGGTTGGGAGGTGGGCGAGGGCGGGGCGTGGGCTGTGGTGGGGACGGGGTGGCGGTGGCTGAAACTGCCTCACAGAGCAGTGGAGCAGATGGCTCGCAGCCGGCAGTTATTTTCACGCATGGTGAAACTCGAACTAACGTTAGGCGTCTGTTACTCATGGAACTTGCCATTGGAACTTAAATTCATTTAGAAGAGTTCGTTTCGTGGTGCAAACGTCCGAGAGAGAGATTGCAGATCAAGCAACCCTTTTACCTTATTTAAGTTCTTTACTTTATTCAAATTTCCTCTGTCCCTCAGCACCATTTTTTTTATTTTTGTTTGTTGTTTTTTGTATTAATCGGGCCGACTTTTGTGAACTTCGTGTTTGTGCTTTTGTGATCTTTCGAGAATCCATGAAAAAAGTAATACCTAGGCAGTTTTGAACTTTGAATCGTTGATTGAACATTTTTCTTCAGATCCAATGTCACGAATAAATTGAGTATTCAGTAAGTATTAAGGATACTTCAGAAATAAAAATTCTCATTCTCTCCCCGTCGGTACGCCCAAATCGTTTTAATAGAGTAAAATATGTAGTCATTTATGATATGCATCTAATCTCCATGAACAAACTCTGTCGCTGTAATGTTTATCTTTTGAAAGGCACTCATTAATGAAGCATTTAAATGTCAGCATGCATCATGATCATTCAATAGTATATTACAAAATTTCACACCTGACCTACGTTGACGAAGAAAATAATAGTAGCTATGACTACGGTCTGAGTTTCTTACATGTTTTTAAAAATTTAGTATGCCACTACTTAATGAGTATTTAAGGTTCGTCCAATGGACATTAGTATGTGTTTCTATATCTACACTTTTCTATTTATATAATTGGGTTTGTTCCTAGCAATATTTCTGCACCTATCACTGATCTTTGTCTTCTAGCCACAAGCGCTATCTGTTGGGTTTCTTGTGATTACGCATGAGGAAATTTCAAACACAGCGTGTATGCACAAAGCAGGTATCCATTACTACCTGGTACTACACTCCGTCAGCAAAATGCTTAGTTTTTTAGGTATAATCACGTGATAACATCGCATCACTTACGGCACATTTTGCATTTGCTCTGAAAATATGGCTCGTGATATTTTCTGTTATTGCAGTCTGTGATGAAAACCGTGTACAGCAAATCGCGCCATTAGATGTGTATTTGAGAGGGCGTATTCACAGTTGAATCTTTAACTGTCGAACTCAGACAGGCATATTTATCCAAAAACCAAGAACAGTCCAGTCTAACCACGGAAGTATGAATGAACAAAACACCAGCAACTCGCGCTCATAGACTGCAGAAGCATTGTGGGGGTCCGTGGAGACGCCAGACCGACGGTGGCGGCAGAAATCCGATATCGGAGCGCTGGCGGTGGCTGCGCGGGGTGACGTTCCTAGAGTAAACACGATGCGCGATGGTGCCACCTCGGTCTGCTCCTTCAGGTCACCCCCACCCAACTAACTTTGCGTCTCGCCCGTTGACGAGGACGGTAGTGCACGTGTAGGCCGAATACATCCTAACGATTGTCTTCAAAAGCTGTATTTGAATATTGCTATGACTGAAAGTTACAGCCATGACTGAAAGCTATATTTTAATAATGCTGATCGCAATGGCTGAGATGGAAGTACGGTTAGTGGCCGATATGGTGGCAGGGTTGGTGACGGAAATGGATTGATTGTTTAGTGATTCCAGGTGCGTCAGCGGCTAAGGCCATTAGTTCCGTAAGTGTAGGGTATGTTTTATCGCACGAGCTGGCGGGTATCTTCCCCAATAGATAGCTACCTACATCGGCTAACGAGGATTTCCTTAACCAGGTATCTCCTACTAATGAAAAATAGGGTAGGGTCGCGCTCTGAGGCGCATTTCTTACTGTACTGCTCCGGCATTCTTCTGGTATTGATCGGAGAAACCAAGGAAAACTACAGATCAGAGCAACCGGTCGCTAGAATTCTCTTTCAGGCAGTGAGCTGCTGAATTCGACATAGCTGTGTAACTTGTATCGAAAAAGCTGCCGTCGTCGGCACCCACACCCGAGAATCTCGTGGCCAAAGGTACTGCAGTGACATCAATTGATGCCCTGAGCCACCTAATTCGTTTATATTTTAATAGCATTTCATTAGTCTTTTTTGAAGATAGTACTTATGCGAATAAAAATAATCAATAAATTCCGATGACATTCTAACGGCATTCTCTTTATTGATATTTCATGAAATTACTACCAGAAAATTATCTTAATTTATGTCAAAACGTTTAGAAGCATTGTAGGGGTCCATCTGAGCATTTGATCCATTAACACAAGGAAATTGGACAAAAATCGAGGAGAGGAGGTGGCTCATTGATCCAGAAGCTTTTTTAAAATCTGTTGCAGCGTTAAAAAGAGTCAAATTATTTGATTTATTTATCATGATCATAAAATTTCACGGGTGCGTTGTTTGAAAATGTTTCAATTGATGATTGAGATTTAGTATCGTTGTTTCCCGTCTTAGTACCTAATATACACACAACTTTTCGCTTTTCTGGGACAACCGTCTAACTCGAGGTTACACAAAGAATTCTCTCGTAATCTGATTGTTAATAATATCATAACAAAAATAATTTGATTAACTTCGTTAAATATTAATTTAGTTGAGAGGCATCTCCTAAAAAAATGACATATTTGATATTACTCACATTTTATGTTGATTGCAACTGGTTCACTTTCCTAAATCAGTTCATCTACACATCTTGCAATCATGAAGCGATGATTAAAACCTACTTGTGCGATTAGTTTGTGTGACGCCAATCCTAATAATTCCATTGAACGCACCCGCGTCCCAAGTCCTCGCCCCAGAGCACGCAGCGCGGGGGGCGCGGGCGGCCGCGGGGGGGCTCGGGGAAGCGCGGGAGGCGCGGGGAACGGGCGCGGGGGGGGGGCGGAGGGAGGCCGCGCGTGAAGGCGCGGGGCACGTATTATCGCCACGGGGCGCGCGTCGCGACGGCCCCTCTGCAGGGCGTCGAGCCGCGGGGGGCGGGGTGGGGGTCGCACGCGGGCCGACGCGCCCGCACAAAGCCCCGCCCCCACCCCTCGCTGTCACTCCGTCTCTGCCGCGCGCCCCTCCCCCAATCCCCCGGTGGTCGGGGTGCGTTCGTCTCGCTCCGCACGGGATGTGAAGGCCGGACGGTGTTGTAATGCCGGGGAGTAGTTTTCGCATGGTTCACGCAGGCTCGAGGTTTGCTTGGTTTGATTGATTGTTAGTGATTCCGGGCACGTCAACTACTGAGGTCCTTCGCCCCGTAAGTGTAGTGAATGGCATTTAATTCGGAGGTGGCGGTGATCTTCCCCCGCTGGATGGCGACAACCGGCACCAACTTACCGTCGACTAGCGGAGTTTTTCCTAACCAGGTGTCTCCCACCAGCGGGTCACCGCCCCAGCCCGGACAAGTCGTAAGTCCCCGACCGGTCTCCCGGCATGTGTGGTAAAGTAGTGCATGTTAGTGTAAGTGTGTTTGTAAGAGGTGAGAATTTGACAAGGAAAAGGAACGAAAGATCGTGCGGGGTCCGTGGCCCGTTTGTTAGGGTACTGCTCCGGCAGTCACCTGGTGTTGATCGGAGAAACGACGGAAAACTACTGATCAGAGCAGCCGTCCGCTAGAATTCTTCTCCATACAGCGACTGCATTCGACCTAGCTGAATAGCTAGTGTCGAAAATCCTGCCGCCGTCGTAACTCGAACCTAGAACCTCCCGGTCAGAAGCCCTGCAGTGACATCAGTTGCACTGAGCCTCCGCTCCCGGTCGACGTTTGCTTGGCCGGACGCTTTAGGTGTCCGTGCAGGGACAGTTTTTCTTGTGAGTATCGTCAGTGATGTGTCAACACTTGCCTGTAACACTCGGAATCATCAGTGATTTGCAAGCACTGTGGTCGTACAACTCCCAATAAACACTCCGTTGACAGGCATCTTTATTCTTTATTTTGATTCTCAGTCACCGTATATACCAGTCTTACCAGCGATGATTGTATTTGAGGGATGTATGATGGTAATGATATTATTTAAATGTTGATGGGGTAAAAAAAATAATAAACTGGAAATACGCCAGAACCCGGAGAAAACCTTCCGCAAACCTGCTTTGCCCACTCCCTTTTCTATATGGATCCACCGGGATTTGAATCTCTCTACCCATAGGAGGAAGATGAACGATCTGGTTTCGGCAGCTTCTGCGCAAGACGCTTAAGGGCATAAACGATTTGGATACTTGTTTTATCTCAACGATTTTCCTCTTTCGTGGAATTATGAGCGCAAACAGCCACAACTTCGCGGGTGAAACCGACACCAACAAATGCACTCGGAAAATCACTCGACAACCGACTTCCTCATGACTCACCGAGGAAGTCTCTGTCTTTATTTGCCAGTACTGATCATCGCCTATTGTTTACTTTTTATGAAGATACGATTTCGCACTTAATAGAATCCTGAACGTCTGGGTGCGTAAAACTGTTTCGCTTTGTTTTGTTGAGCTGAGGGGAGAGTTCTTTTGTGAAGCAAAAGGCACGATAACCCTGACGGTAATACGTCTTTTATTGCCTAGGAGCTACGATTAAATGCAAAACGATCAAACCCGGACGACAACAATTGCACGTCTCTGAGAGACAACCTTATTTAGATTCCCAGGCGGGAAACATAGGTATGTATCCCTAAAGTGTATGTGTCCTTTTATGGTCATAGTAGAGAGCGGTCCAATTTGAGGGAATCCATCCGCTAATTCTCTCTTCCCTACGACCTGGCACTGCGCCACACTGCCATTTCCGCCTCATTGTTTTTTTTAACTCTATTGATCTTGTTTGTACACGAATCTTTCGTCATCATCCCCAATTCCTAAACAGCCTTCATCCCCGCTTCACATTCCACAATGTGCAATCTCTCATGAGACTACTTACAAAGCACCGTCTCACAGTGAAGCCGCTCCCACCTCCGCAAGCAACCTCTTCGCTCATGTTTCCGACAGGCAACTTCACAGCCCGCCCGCACCTCCCGCCACACTAACTCTTCCATCTCACCGTGTTCTTTCAATACACTGAGCATGCTTGCATGCGAGTGGACTGTCATTCACCAATCATCCTCTCCATTGGTTACAGTGGAGTTGTTATTGTCTCTGTAAAACAGTTGGCCGTAACGTTGACTTCCAATCCCGACGGTGATGTATGTTCGGCACTAAGTAAAGAATTAGGTCAAATTCAGTCACTGTCTGGAGGCTAATAAGAATAGTCGGCTGCAATAACAAGTAATTTTTCCTTGTTTTTTGAACAATGTCAGTAGATTACCGGGGCAATACCTCTACAAACGAACCACAAACCGCTCAAGATCTTTCCTTGTTCCACCTAGTTCCTTCCTGTCCTCTTGGACACTTCCACGTATTAACACACACGTCAGAAGACAAGCTAGGAGATAACAGCTTGTCCCGACGTAGGCGGTGCCTGGTGAGGAGGGAAGGAAGTACCCTGAACAAAGAATCACCCAAAAGCTGCCCTGTAAGTGAAAGCAAATCCTACTTTCCAGCCATGATGGAACACCACCACTTTCGGGATATAACACACGCTCCTGGCACTGGACCAACGACCATATACGTTAACGCGCCCGAAATCACTACCCACATTAATTAACTCTATTCTCCCCAGTTTCCCACCACCTTCCTTCCCGCAGCACACGTGTCCTTCCACCTGGAGAGAGGTCAATGTATCAACTGATGTTACTGCGGTGCCTGTGCCAGGGAGGTCCTAGTGTGACGTCGTGGGAATACACAATAATCACAGACACGAGCTTCAATGATAATATGTACAGGTTTATTCACAATATGTACAGTAATAATTTACGTTACTCAGCTCTGGTAGATGTTTACTTCCCTGATCGCAGGAGCGATCCTTAAAAAATGAATGACTGACTTGTAGCCCGCGCCACTCCTCAGCGAGCCTCCCGCACACAGCAGACAGCTCCGGCGACCTCAGTCACCCGTGGATATAGTCCACAACGGCGTCCCAACACATGGGATGCCGCACGAGCCTAGCTCGGCTCCGCACCGCCCTGGGCGCAAGTTTTGTGCGTTCGCACGAGGGTTCCCACTCAGCTCAACAAACCCCGCCCCCGCGCTCTGCGTTCGCTCTTATATAGCTACCACCCACGTGACCTGAAACGTCACTGGGTTTTGCACACGGCCCTCACTAGCCGCTTTGCCAGGCTTTTTTGGACATCCATTTCCATGGATTCCAAGAATTTGTCACGCGGCACGCGGCAAAAATGCGCTGTCCCGCATTTTGGGCATCCCTTTCCCTAGCTCTTAGGATTTCTCAGAATACCTCGGCGTGTCACATCCTGCCTGGCCTCTGGCGTCTAATCCTTTGCCGCCGCACAATTGTGGTGCCCCGGCGGTTGCTAGCTGCAGCCTTACAATACGTTACACTATCTTCGAGTGCAGACAGTGGCAAGATTTTCGACACTAGCTTGTCAGCTAGGTGGAATTCAGTCGCTGTCTGGAGGAGAATTCTAGCGGCGGGCTGCACTGATCGGTAGTTTTCCGTGGTTTCTGTGATCAACACCAGGTGAACGTCGGCACAGGACCCTCACAAACGAACCACGGACCGCGCGCGATCTGTCCTTCCTCTTCCTTGTCCTATCCTCTCCTCTTACACACACACTTACACTTACATGCACTACACTAGCACATATTCCGGGAGACCGGTCGGGAGCTTGGAGCTTGTTCCGGCTGGGTCGCTGCCCCGCTGGTGGGACAGTCCTAGTTAGGGGGAAACCCCACTAGCCGACGGTAGGTCGGCGCCGGATCTCGCCATCCAGCGGGGGAAGATCACTGAGATTTCCCGAGGAAAAACCATGCACTACACTTCCGGGTCTAATGACCTAAGCAGTTGACACGCCCGGAATCACTAATCAACTAACCAACCAACCAACCAACCCTCGAGTCCTGTCGCACGCCCCTCCCCCTGGAGCCAGCAACCTCCCGCGCGTGCCGGCGTGCTGCTCCGCTCCGGCGCGAACTTTGCGCCGCTCAGCCCATTAAATTATAACGCGTGACGTCGATATAAACGTCGCGCCGCGCGCAATGCACTTAGGGCGAGACGCGTGGCGCGCGACTCCGTCTCGTTAGAAGCGGATTGACTTATCCTCCGCGGGGGCACTCGAGCTGGCAGGGAGACGAGGGGCCGCGCCGTGCGTTTTGTCAGGCTGTGCATGATGCCAATTGCCAGTTAGCCTAGCATTTCTGAATGTACTCGGGCAAATATGTGCTTTATTGGCGCCGAAATGTAATTACAAACATTACCATTTTTCCTTTTGTATTTGAGTCATTGATTAGTCATTCCAATCGCGTAAACTCCTAAGGTCATTAGTCCTGCAAGTGTAGGGTATCTTTTTATCCTGTAAGATGGCGGTGATATTCCCCCGCTTGATGGTTAGATCCGGCGACGATCTAAGCCGGCTAGCGAGGATTTTCCCCAACCAGGTATCTCCCACCAGCAGGGCACCGCTTCTGCCAGTGCAACTCTAGGCTCCCGAGTTTCAGCTACTGTGGAAGTGCAGCACAACGGGTGAGGATAAAAATTTAGAGGAACGAAATATCACCCGCGGTCCGTGGCCCGTTTGTTAGGATACTACTCCGGCATTTGCCTTGTGTTAATAAGAGAAATTACGGAGAATCGGATCGAATCACCTGGGTCTTTTCGTGGTATTTAAGCATTTCGGAAAATTGGGTTCGTTTTGGTGTCTCGTGACATTTTTGTTTTCTGTGGCAACAACCTATGAAACATAAATTCATTGATTCATATTATACGTTAGTAATCGAGAATTGGCTTTGAAGTAATAAACAAAGACCTGTTTTGTGACATTGTTGTCGCAATAGTTGTACACAATCTTAAACATCACTTATCTTAGCGTGTCATATATTTGATGAGTTAATTCATGGTTATATTCGCATAGACAAAGAATGTGAATTTTGCTTCAAATCTAAAACTTTTCTTTTGTGTCATCAGCACATTTAATTCATTGAGTTAATATCATGTGTTCTTTTATTATTATCTATATGAAATATAATTCACAAATTCAGTGGTGCGTTATATTCTAGTAACAAATGTCCTATTGCTGATGTTCACATCATTGTTGTTTTCTACTTTCTTGTCGTCGGCTTTGTAACAGAGACGGAAGTTGCAAATGCATGCAAATAGAACATTTGTTTTAATTTATTCGTATGTATGCCCTTAATATTCTTATTTTATTCAGCTCCACTATCCATTCCTTTATTAGTACAATTTTAGAAGAAATATTCATAGTAGAAATTCTCAAATTATTTTTCATTAAGCTGTTGTGCAAAGAGCAACTGCGAAAAAACACTGCCACACGTGCTCTTGAATACTCTGTCCTGGGAAAAACATACGCTTTTCGGTTTCAAATAAATTGTGAAAATAAGGATTACCACGCACATCATGATATATGATGTGCTCAATCACCTCTCAACTAACACAGATACCAAAAAACATTTTCGATGTTTTCTCTCTAGAACCTTGTGTTCTACAGTTCTTACAAACATTCGCCGTTTCTGAACCATATTGGATATTGCAATAAACTAACTTCATTAATATAATATATGTAACTTCATAATAATAAATGTAACTTCATTATCTGTGCACGTCTTCTGGAATTCATTGGGAAATATAGTTATTCAAACTATCGTTTCCATGTTGTTGCGGCAGGAAGTATTATTCCTTGACGAAGGGCATCGTGGATAAGAGCCCAAAATTTATTGCTTATTTATCCTTAAAAATAGATTTTATTACATGAGAGCTTTTTTAAATTTTTTTTATTTTTGTTTTTTAATTTTCAAATTTTATGTAGTAAATGATTCAGTGTAGGGATCACAGAATTTTGAAAATGTGCACAGAATTCACTTCTCCCCATAGCACGTCATACGCACGTCATACGCGGGACGTGCTGATGGCAGTATTCTCTGGACTTATATTGCGACAACCCCTATGCTTCAGCCTAAAACTCGCGAGCATTCTTTTCCTGGGCATTATTCATCGGTGGATTTGGCAGCACTGATGTGATGTTGACCCTCAGCGCTAAGTTTGCGGAACCGATCAAACATCTTCACAAACTTCGTAATGATAAAGTTAGTTTTTTCAGAAGAAAGGAGAAATGTTTCACTTTAGAGTCAAAAATGTCGAATTTTTTAATGACTATAACACATGTACAAATTTCAAAATCCCTCCACTTACCCATGCACTCTACAAATTGTTTATAAAATTACAAATAAAGAAACCATTCAAGCAAAATAAATAATTTAAATCGCTAGAATTTCACACATAATTCGCCATAATTGCTCGTATGTAAAATGTTTTCCGCAAATTTTTTTCATAGGTTATTTTCTTCCATGTATCAAATTTCATAGTGTATCCATTGCTTTGCAAGGAAATGTATCTTGACAGATACTGGACTATTAATTCTAAATTCTAAAGAAATTAATATCATCATATCTCACACGTCCTGAACGTAAAGCAATTTCGCACTCGCGTTTCTTTCAGAACATTCATTTGGTTGAAATAGAAAAACGCAGAAAGTAATTTCCTTTTCAAAACTGGCTTTTCTTTCAAAAAGTTAACTGTGTTCTACCATAGTGGAGGAACATGAGGGAAGTAGGGCTGGCGGCAACTGTGAAGAAGTGAGGCTGGCGCTACCCCTTCTGAAGAGAGGGCCGGCGGCGTGAGCGCTTATCTGCAATGGCTCCATAAAGCAGACAGCGGCCCCTACCTCTACCCGCACGCGATAAGACTGCCACCTCCGTGTAATTGCAGATGAGGTCTCCCGGATACGCATTGTCCCTATGTTTAATTCAGCGCCCCCGTGCTAGCTCTGCCGCCAGAGAATCACCAATCCCAGCAGTCCACACACCTCTACACACATCGACACTGCCCTTACTGCCCCCTCGGCTCTCTCTGCCTCGGTTATAGTCGCAAAGACCCACCGCTGCCGTTCACGCCCCTCTATTCCCGCCCCAATCGCCAACCCCACCGCCCCGCCAGCCCTACAACCCCTGTTCCCCAAGGCCCGCACCTACACCTCCAACCCGCCTCTTTAGACCCCCCGCCTCACTATCCCCCACCTACCCTGCTCCTCCTCCTCCATCACCCTCACAACTTCCGCCCGACTGCTCTCACAGCCACCGTCAAACCCTCCACCCTCACCACGTCTGCCATCCCCACCGCCCCGCCAATTTCACGGTTCTAGTAGCCCCGCTAACTCTACCACCATCACCACCGACCCCCCCATCCCCAGAGCCTGACATCTCGTCGCCGTCACTAATCTCGAGTGTCCTCCTATCTGCCTCCTCGTTGTTCGTCCGCCTCGCGCTCCTTCTTCTACTGCCTCCAACGCCCGTGCTGGCATCGGCGATCCTTTTGCTATCTCTTTCTTCACTACTCTCGCCGGACAGTAATTTCTCCCCCTCCACTCACACGCCCAACCCTCGTATTCCGGTGACTCCTTCTTTCAGGAGTTTCTAAGATAAATTTGTCTCTTACCCATCACCATCAATGTTGCAAATAAGTCCATATTCAGCACTTGAAGGACCTCTTCCTCAGTTAGTCGCGGTTTTTGCTATTGACTACCTTTTCGTTGCTTTCGAAATATTCTAGCTCCCACCTCACCATTTTTTACTGTATTAACCACTCTGTTCATTCTAGCCATTTCCATCAACCTCAACTTCACAGCACAATGTTCAAGTCAACACCATCTCACTCCCGTTGCTATCGTTCATTGCACCGCCACCAGCGTTGTCACCGATGTTGTATCCAGCGTTCTCATTACCAAAGCCATTTCCGACGCCCAGCGTGTCCAAGCTACCTAATATAATCTCACCATTCTCTGTAACCGACATGTCCCCGCCCGCCCCCTTCCATTGGCTTGAAGTTGCAGGAGTCGGTGACCCAACCGCCCGCCCTTCCCATCAAGCCTGCCCTCCTTCAACTCCCTTTTCGTCACGCCCCGCCTCTCCACACCTCCTCCCCGCCTCTCCGCCCCGCCTCTCCACCCCGCCTCTCCGCCCCGCCTCTCTCCCCGCCTCTCCCCCCGCCTCCGCCCCGCCTCTCCGCCCCGCGCCTCTCCGCCCGCCTCTCCGCCCCGCCTCTCCGCCCGCCTCTCCGCCCGCCTCTCTCCGCCCCGCTCCGCCCCGCCTCTCCGCCCGCCTCTCCGCCCCGCCTCTCCGCCCCGCCTCTCCGCCCCGCCTCTCCGCCCCGCCTCTCCGCCCCGCCTCTCCGCCCCGCCTCTCCGCCCCGCCTCTCCGCCCCGCCTCTCCGCCCCGCCTCTCCGCCCCGCCTCTCCGCCCCGCCTCTCCGCCCCGCCTCTCCGCCCCGCCTCTCCGCCCCGCCTCTCCGCCCCGCCTTTTCCCACCGCAGCGCTCCACGTGCGGGGCGGCCTATCGCGACCGCAATTGCGCGTATCTCGACTTTTAAAGCATCCCGCTCGTAATTTAATAGCGCCCTATTATGTCGAAATTACTCTCTCGCATGGGAGGTTGCGCAGTCGGAAACCATTTGCGGACCCCCTCATTGCCCCCCTCCTACCCCCCGCCCATCCCCTTCCCACTCCATAGGAGCGACGCAGTTCTAGGGATCTTTCGGGCCATTTCGTTGTTCCCGATTTAGAGGGATGGCAATAAAATAATAAGCAGCGTTTCATACTTTTATAGTGGGTTCATTAAGACTTTTCAATCTGTTAAGGAATGGAACGTACCGTGTAAAGTGTCATGTTATGAGGCTCTTTTGTCTGAATGCGGAGTTTTATTGTCGTCATTTCGGGGAAATATGAGAAGTAAACGATATACTAGGGTAACGTCAATAGACCTCGGGGCGTTTGTGAGCATTTGTATTCTCTTGAATATTATTAACGAGTCGTATTGGGTACAAAAAATTCAGCAGCGTGTTCTGCACAATGAAATTTTACATGTTTATCAGTTTGCTGATAAATGTTTCGTTACTGCGCAGCTTGTGCATCTGGTGAGTAGTATACACTGTTAAATACCAAGAGACTCTAGCTTTGTCTTCTCCAAACGTCTAAAAACGCAAACTTGAATGGATGGAAGAACATTAGTACTGTATCAACTTGATAGAGCGTGATCTCGCCATGAAGGCCTGCGACACCCGTGAGAAATGCTCCATCATTAACTAAGTGACAAAACTTTTTCTGTAGGTGTATGTGCCTCTGAAATCGAATGTTCATTGACAATAATGGTAATAATAATAGTAATAATAAAAACAATAATAAAGAAACGAACAAGGTAGTGTTGACGCCGACCTGGATCACCAAGGTGGCTAAGAGCGTGTTAGTGCTTCGACCCGAACGGTCGCGGGCGGGGCGTGGTTGTTTGTCCCTTGTCTCCCTTGAACGTGTGGTCGCGGAGGGCTTCGCGTTCTACTGACCAGAGATCAGAGGGGCCCATGAAGTGTGTTGGTGTCTAGTGTATGGCCAAATATACGTCCCTTCTGAACGTAAGGGACTGTCGCTTGGATAAAAGCCCTATATAAAAGGGTCGTATTGATATTTTGCACTTAAAATTATTCGCACAAATTAGTTTGGACTCGTGTGCCAAGTGTTAACAACAACAAAAGATGCTTATATGTTGAGTACCACATGAAAATAATAAAAAAAGGATTTTTTTCTCCCTCAAAACCTTGAACCGGACAGTAACCTAATACTTGGGCAAATTCTATTAAGACGGAGGCTTTCATTCTTCGTATATTTATTATTTCATACGAAAATTACAAAAACTACTGAAACATAACATTGAGTTTTATTGCAATTAGTATCATAAATAATAGTGCACAGTAGAAAGTTTGTTACATTTTATATGTGAAATTTTTCAGATTATGAAACATCGTGAAATTACACCGTGCATTATCGGTATCAGAGAACGCTACGTACATATTTGGGTTCGTGCAAATATATCTAATTGAGTTATGACATTCAAATATAAGTACATATTTCAATAACTATCTAAGAAACCCTCACTTTTTCGGTTTCATGTATGGAGAAACTAAACTGCTCTTTGAGATTTAAGAATTTGAATGCAAATAAGGTTTGCTACGAGAAGCTGTCAAGAAGGTTTAAAAGGTTAATGTACTAAATGGTACACAGCCAAGCCATAATCCAGAGTAATAATTTAACTAGTCATTTTCTCGTTTCATTGTGCCATTTTAATCACATTGAATGTCCCGTATCGGTATGTGCATCATTTCTTGACCATCTACACTAATATATCGATAGTTAGATGACTAAACTACGAGTGTTAATATTTTCAATATTTGTTAAATGAGGTTCGTAACAGTAATTCTACTTTAGCAGTTTTTCAGCATATGCTATTTCTACATTTTAAATAATGACTTACAAAGTGCAGAGTGTTAGCAAGTGACCAGCTAGTTGGCATTTAGTCCTGAAAGTTTGTTCTTTGCGACTTTTAAAATATTATCGCGTTACTAAATAGCAAAAATCTTACAATCCCTATTAGTGGCTTTTGTGAGAGTATTTAAACTTCTATTGCACTCCGGAGGTATAATTAATGCAAAAATACTGAAAAGTGGTGGAAAATAGAGATATGAAAACTGAATGTTTATAGCCATAGACCCCTCTGTAACTTTCCCGCGATCATTGTCCGTCTCTAACAATCGATATAATCATGATGGAATTGGTTAATGGAATTGTAACTCTGACACGTGTTGCGCGTCATGCAGTCCGTCTCGGCTTTCGAATCCAACGTAGTTAATGTCACTCAGAATGTTTCGTTAAAAATGATCTTAGGTTGCAAGTGACTCATAGTTTCATAAATGTGATATGTATGACCGTGAGAAATCCCGGGCAATGAGAAGATTTGATTACATACATAATTCGGATATAAAACTCACTCGCATATTTGCACTGTAGTAGTTTTACCACGACACTTTTGAGATAATTTGAAATATTATAGTGATACCTTTTAGCTATTAAAACCAATTACACAACATCGTTTTTTAAGGAAAATGACCCAAATATTTTTATGAGGATGGAGAAACACTTGATTTAGTTTATTGACAACCTATATATAATAATAAAAAACTTTGTCATCCGATAATTCGATATTACAATGATGACTCAAGAGTTTTGATTTTCACGAGGATATTCAGCTAGTGTAATTAAAGAGCTAGGTTCTATGAGCAACCTTCTATCACTAGAAGTTAGGTCGTATCCTGCTCGTAGTAATTTAGAGCGCCGATGACTGCGAAATCGCGAATTTGATCCCGAACGGATATTGGAAATTTCTATGATCACATTACCAAATTACCCACGAGTCACCAGGGTGATAGTTTCTTCCTCATCTACCCACTTCTGTTCTAGGAACTGAACAATGGGTTACCAGACATGTTGCTAATATACCATTTGCCTAGAAATGTCTCCAACAACATGTCTTAGAATACAGCTACAAGATTCCAATCCCCAAAGATCCTGTATGTCTCAAGATGGGCTTTGTAAAATTAAAATAAATAATAGAGCAATCACGAAAAATGTACATACTAAGAAATGAATGTCATATAAGGGTTTAAATAATTATTTTTTAATCTCCCTATTAGAAATGAAAATGTTTAACATTGAATAATTATCGTTGAAATAACAAAAATAACTAATGAACAAATTATTTTCCATTTTCTTCAGAAATATTTTCTTCTTATCAAAAACAGTCAACAACCGTAATTTTCTCATCTAGGAACTGTGTTAAACTATCGAGATGTGTTGCTGGCGCGTGCAATGTAAGCCGTCTAAACTACAGCCATAACTTTTGAAGAGCCATAATTGCCTTTATACTGCAGACGTCGCCGGCGCAACAGCAGTAGTAATTGCACGTGGAGGCGACGAGCGGGGAGCTGGCCATATAAAACAACGCGGGGCTGTTCTCCCGTTGCGGTTTATTTGTCAACTGCGGCTGCGGCGGTCGCGCGTCGCCTCCACGAGGGCGCAACTGCAAATATGGCGGGGGCGGTTGCGTCGCAGCCGAAATTAGCTGGCGGCTGCAGGAACGGTGATCCAATAACCGGTTACTTACTCCTGCACGCGGGCGGCCGCTGGAATCACATTACCGGCGTGGACATTGTCGGCCACTCAATGCGCCGCTTGTTACGGTCGGGAAAGCGCCTCCGTCCGCGCGGCACAGCGCCCGCCACGCCCCCTCCCGGGGCCACACCAGCCCCGCCCCCACCGCACAGCTCGCCACCCTATCCCCCTCGCTTCCCGCACCAGACACTCCGCCCCTCACCCGGGTAACCACCTCCCGAGGCCACACCAGCCCTACCCCCTCTGCACAGCTCGCCACCCTCTCCCCCTCGTTTCCCACACCAGACAGCCCACCCCCCAACCGGGACGGCGCCTCCAGAGGCCACACCAGACCCGCCCACTCGCACAGCTCGCCACCCTCTCCCCCTCGTTTCCCACACCCCAACTGGGACGGCGCCTCCAGAGGCCACACCAGACCTTCCCACTCCGCACAGCTAGCCGCCCTCTCCACCCCGCCCCCTACCCGGGCTACACCCTCCCAAGGCCACACCAACCCCGCCCCCTCTACACAGTTGACCACCCTTTCCACCACGCCTCACACACCAGCCACTCCCCAAGCGACCCACCCCCGCCCGGGCCGCCCCCTCCCGAAGCCACACCAGCGCCACCCCCTACGCACAGCTCGCCACACTCTCCGCCGCCCCCACCAGTCACCCCGGCCCCCACCCGGGTCACCCCCTCCGCACAGCTTGCCGCCCTCTCCCCCCCACCTCCTACACCGGCCATCCCGCCCCACGCCGGAATCGCCTCCTCCCGAGGCCACACCAGAGCCGGTCCCTCCGCGGAGCTCGCCACCTTCTCCACCACGCCCTCAACCCCCTCCCCCGAGGGCCGCATCCACCCATTCCCCATACCAACGTCGCCCCTTTCGCATACCTCCACCCTATCCATCCCTCCTTCTCGCGCTATCCACCCCTACACCCTCGCAGCCCACCGCCTACCCGGGCTGACCCCTCATGTAGCCCACACCAACACCACCTCCTGCGCATAGCTCATCACCCTCTCCATTCCTTCTCCCCCGCCATCCACCTCCACACTCTCGCGGTCCACCGCCTACTCGGGTCGTCCCCTCTCGTGGCCACATCATGTACGCCCCCTACTCACAGCTTGCCACCCTTTCCACCTCGCCTTCCTCACTATCCACTCCGCCCTCCTCGCTGCCCACTATGCTGCCCGTGGCCCCTAACCTCTGATCCGCCCACTCACGACTGTCCTACCTCCCCCGCTGTTCATCCCCCTCCTGCACCGCCCCTTCGCATTCTCACTATGCCGTCCGCTACCACTCTCACCACCCCGTTTCTCCCACTATCCACCCCGTCTCCCTCGTGGTAGACACCCGAGCGGGCCGACCCCTCCCTTCGCCTTCACCAGTCCCGCCCCATTCGCTCAGCTCAACTCCCTGTCTACTCCGCCTCTCCCAGTATCCAACCCTCACTGCCTACTACACTACAACCCTCACTGCCTACCACGCCGTTCATAGCCCACTCCTCTAACCATTGTGCCGCCCACACACGACCTCCCCAAGTTCCCCGCCGGCTACCCCCTCCCCTCGGTGTGTACGCCCAGCTGTTGGGCCGCTGCGCCACCCACGATCCCACGGTCACCTAAAACTCCGGGGGCCTCTCCCGGACAGCCTGCTTTCGACCGCTGTGCCGCCCGCTTGCCCTGCCCATTCCATCCACGCCCCGACGTCAGTACGGAGCCCTGTCCCTGCTGTCCAGCTTCCCGTGCCCGTGCCCGTGCCCGTGCCCTGTGCTCCTCGTTGCCCGTACCGATCATGCCCTCCCTCTCTCGGCACCGCCTTTCCATTGTCTCCCACCACCCACGCAGAACTGACCGTCCCAAACCGCTACATTCCCACCACCACCAGCTACACCACCATTGCAGCTGCATGAAGCATCCCCATCACTTGTAATGATAACTGTATAATTGGTAGCACTAACTGGTACCGCCCTCCCCAGCCCACGCCGTCACTATCGACGGCTGCATCACAACTGTACTACTACTCCGTCAGGATCCTGAGCGCTCAGCTTTCGCTCATAACATTGTCCACGAATCCTTCGCAATTCACTCTGTCTAGCTTCCACGCCACCTCGTACAACTCTGCATCTCCAAACAATTTTCTTTATGAAATCGCCATCTCTTCTTGTCCGCACCCACGTCCATTACGTCTAGCTTACTAGTGAAAATGAGCTCTCCACTCTAGTTTCACTACATTATCTTTCTCCCCGCTTCCTTCTCTGACTGCTATCATGCCTGCCGTAAAGTCTACATTTCCCGTCTCTCGATTACTCTGTATCCCACGTTTATTTTGTGTCCGTCTCCCCACCGCCTGGAGACCCCGCTCTCAAACTACCAAAGCGCTGTCCTCACTTCGTCATCTCCCGGGCCCAGCCCCCGGGGGTGCAAGGGGTGGGGCGACATGAATCTGCGATCCCTGGCCATGTGGGTGCCGTGCGTTATTGCAAGCTGTGGTTCCAAGGAGGGGATGGTGGTAGCGTGGGAGGGGTGCGGAAGCAGAAGGTGGAGGTGGAGAAGGAAGGGGAGGGAGGACGGCAAGAGGGTGTGTAATGTGGACGATGGTGCGGCAGAGGTGATGAGGGTGGTGCGGACCGCGTGACACCAAGAGCAGCTGAGGGGTGTGGTCGATGGGGGATGGGAAGGGTGACGGTGGTGGTCGAGGCGATGAGCTGTCGCTGGGGTTGGGGCGGGGCGGGAGCGGGGCTGGAGGCGAGGCAGGGCAGAGCGGTGGCGGGGCGGGGCGGATGGCGGGGAAGGGGGCGGGGCGGGGCCGGTTGGCGGGGAGGGGGTCGGGGCAGGGGCGGGACAGGGCCGAGACAGGGGCGGGACAGGGAGAGGGGCGGGGCAGAGGCGGGGCAGGGGTGGGGCAGGGGACGGCGGAGCTGGGGGGAGGGGCGGGGCAGAGGGTGGGGCGGGGGAGGCGGGGGGAGGGTCGGGGCGGGGGGCGGTGTTGGGGAAGCCGCACATTTGATGGGCGCAGCGAGGTGGACGTGGGTATGATC
This sequence comes from Teleogryllus occipitalis, assembly GCA_011170035.1. Taxonomy (NCBI): domain Eukaryota; kingdom Metazoa; phylum Arthropoda; class Insecta; order Orthoptera; family Gryllidae; genus Teleogryllus; species Teleogryllus occipitalis. Next base: position 19,649 of record BLKR01010455.1, on the reverse strand, counting down.
TGCGGGTGACGAGGGCGGGGCGGGTGGCGAGGGTGGCGGGAGCTGCGGTTGTGGCGGGTGGGACGGCGTCGGCGGGGGTGGCGATGGGGCGGGGGTCGGAGCGATGAGAGACAGAGGCGGCGAGGACAGCGCGCGGGTAATGCGAGTCGCGGGAGCAGATTTTGTAGGTCGCCGCCGCCGAGCGCGTGCACAGCTCGCTCTAGTGCCGCTGTAGATGTCCGTGTATTAGCAGTGCCACTGCCCGTTACTGCAGAAGCCATTGCAGCAGACGGTCATCCCCTGGCTCGAGCGCTGTTCGGGAGATTTGCAGGTCACAGCGAGTCTTAACGGCTGGATGACCACTTGTGAGTTGGAAGAAACATTAAATATAAGAGTGGATAAGAAAATCGTGCCATTTCGCTACTTTATTATTTCTTCGAATGAACCTTGGATCTTTAAAACAGCAGCTGACTAGTAAAAACTAATTTTTAAGGCAACAAATGAACTTTGTGTTTGTGTTTCGTCTTAAGAGCATTTATTCCAAAGTACTATAATATAATTATACGTACTATAATATATAATACGTACTTTCCACGAAACAACATTCTGCTATTAATAAAATCAGTAGTTTTACAAAAAGAGAACGGAACTAAAGAGCCCTAAAATGTGATCGCACTAAAACTTCAAGCGAAAACTTTATTGCATGAACAATAAATAACCACATATCAGTGCCATAAAAATATTAGCTTAGCGGTGAGTTGTCGTTGGCTTTTACGCCTTGAATTATTTCACGCCATAAAAACTCTTAAAAACTGTGTATTTAAAGATAAATATTTCTTATGAAATAATTTTAAATAAAATGCTTCCAAGAATGTTTGGTTACATGGCAAACTAATGACTCAAAACCATTATATATTATATGTATTATTAAGAAAGTATTATACGTCGGTTGTCAGTTAATATTATTTGATTCATATTTTGAACTGTACTTTTCAAATCCTTCAGCTTCTCTTGATATATTGCATGAATTGTTTGAACCAGACTTCATTAACTAAACAACACTACCAGCCCGTAGCATCCTCTTAACAATTCCTCCTTACCACTTCCTTGTCCCAACCTTTTTTCTTCACAGCACTCAAAAAATCGCTCGTCGGACACGTATGGAGCAGTCCGTGGCACTCTAAGCCCCAAGGGCACAAAAGCCTCCGCTCGGGAGAGGCCATCGGCAGCTGGGGCAGGAGCCCCTCTCGAGCGGGAAACAAAACGCGCCGGGGCGGGGGCGCGGGTGGGGCCGACGAGATTAAGAGAGTTCCAGCGGCCAGGACACGACCGAGGGCACCAAGGAGGGGGAAGTTGGCGAAGACGTCATCGCTTCGTGGTTGACGCGCACCATGACACGTCGACTGCGCCTCTCTGGAACAAAGAGCCGTGTTAAATCTGGCGGCGGGGACACGAAAGGGGCATGAAAACAGGTGTAGGATTAGGATTATAGAGGAGATAGTGGGCTGAAGAGTCAGCGCTAGTCGAGCTGGCAGACTTTAAAGACCAGACCATTAATTAGTAGAATACAACGACCTAGCTCAAAGTGAAATTAAATTTAGTACCTATTTTTGTGTATTTTTAAAAATTGTTTCTTACTTTTTTATTGATTATTTTTTAATAAAAAATGTATTAATATTTTATGGAGAGTCGATTGCGAAACCGACTACGTTTAAGAATGAAATGATATTCTTAAGCAAGTAGGCAGTTGACGAAAGGCATCCTGCAACGTCACTTCCATGTCTGAGCTTCATATACGTCTTACGTAACGTCCTCCATAAAGAGCACAGGTTGGGACTCATGAAAGATTGCGAAGTGCAAATTTCGTTTGCAAACAAAGTCAGTTATGTGTTACAGTCGCCATTCGATCACATAAATGAACTTTTTTATGAAATCACCAAAAAGTAAATATTTGTACTTACAGTATTGTGTAATAAGTAAAACATGCATTTAGAAAAAAATCCAAAAATATAGGAGATTTTTAAAATTAAAATTACAGTGACATGATTTTCTTTAGACAGATTTTGGAATGGATGTTTACAAAGCTGTTACTGACGTTCTGTCAAATGTGAGATGTTAATAAATAAATACTTTCAGTTTTCAGGGAATTCATAAATCAATAATAGGATTATTGTAAAGTGAAAGGTAATAAATAAATAAACCTTTCAGTGACTATTATCTCAATTCTCTGAGAAACATCGGTGAAACTTATTGTACTGGAAACTAAGATTCATATATTTTGCTAATTCAAATATATTTTCTTAAATTAATTCATATTAAAAAACAGAAAGACACGTAATTTCCATTCAAAAAGATTTTGCTTATCAAGAACTTGTGCCAAGTAATTGAGGAGGCAGTTTCTCCATAATTTCATAAGACAGTCAAGAAGCGTGACTATCTGTATTTCTCGATCACACTGATGACATTCCTACCAACATAGTTTTCTTGAGACCCAAAATGATTCGAGGAGCTGGGGACCGTGGCTACTAACTGCTAGTAAAACGGCGTCCCCCCTCCCTCTTCGATCCACCCCTCTCTCTTTCCTTGTGCATCGTTTCGGCGCAGGAACATGTTTTTCTGCTTGTCAGACTCTCCCTCCCCTTCTGAAAAATGCTCCGTAATTTCACAGCCGGGAGAGGAGGACGCTTTTTTTAAGCCGGTCCTCCCCGAGGGGGAGATAGTTAAGTTTAATGCCGATGATGCGAAACGAAACTGTTTCGATGGGGACAGGACGGTGTAGATATATTAAAAATGTACCCCTTTTTGCGCCTCGCTTTAATAGAAACGAGGAGAGAGTGGAAAAATATGTTAAAACAAACTCCACGGTTGCAGTAAATGGAGAAAAAATTCTAATGCGGCGCTAATACTTTTTACTGCGGTGAAAAGAAGCTGAAAATGAGCTGCACGTCGTATATTGCAGGACGTGGATTCCAGCGTTGACATGCCCCAACCATTAGCCTTTATGTTGCCCGTGGGTGTATGTAATATTCTAGCTATCGTTTGAATGACTTATTATTCCAATGAGCTAATAACGCTACATGATTCGTGCTGGATGAAAAAGCTATTATTATTCGTGTCTCCCTTCTGATATAAAAAATATGCTTATTCAAAATTGCTTACATTGCAATTTTTACAAATCGGATTACAAAGTGTATATTCTTTTCTTATTACAATATTCGATCTGTTATCCAACTTAATCTTACAGCTTCGTTTGAAAATTATCCAATCTGGAATTACAACAAGTCGTTTCATGACAATTCATTCGTAAAATTTCCTTAAATACAAATTGGAACAAGTTATTCAGTGAACGTAATTATGTCAATATTTTACTATCCTAAACAAAATTCTCAAACGTTTTAAAACAATACAAGCACGGTCACTCGCCTCCTACTCAACAATACTTTATCTTTGTTAAATCTTTTAACGAACGTTGCCTTTAATGTCAAACTACAAAATCGCTTTAAATAAAAAAGCGTAATAAAATAATTTGAAAGAGAAATATTATTTAAAAATCATATGTGGCAACGAAATTATATTGAGCCATGCAATTACATTTCATCCATCTTTCTTCATTCTCACTCCCCATACTTTTAATTTATGAACATGTTACAATTATGTAATCAATATGATATCAGTTCGACAGATCCGTGGGGAATTGTCTTTATGTAGAGCCTCTAGAAAAGATAATGATCGAAAATAACTTTTTTTTGAACAGTGTGTACTAAATTCTTTTCTGAGTCTTGGAGACATAATTGAACTGTACTTCAAACATTGTTTTGAACATGTAATAAGGGGCTTTTGTTCCCGCGAACTTTCATCTTATCAGAATTGAGGACCACATTAAACTGTTCTTCACGAATTTTGTTTTGTACCCTGAAGATATACAACGCGTTGCCCTTCGGACTTCCGATTTGATTCGATTAAGGATCTCTTCGGTGCCCCAACGTTCATTTCCTCCTCGTCCTTTGCCCTTCCTCTGCTTTGAAGGGCGCAGGCGGGTGGCAGGGAGCGTGTGAGAAGAGACGGCAGTGGTTCACCGGAAGTGACCGGAAATGAGTGGCCGCGAATTAGTGGCGCGGCGAGCCTCTCCAATTAGCCTGCGGCGTTCTTCCTGGCTGTGACTCGCATCGGCCTTTTCGTTTCGCTCGCAGCGTCCACGGTTCCTTTGCAACGATACAGCGATGTAATTTAGCAGCTGCTGCTGGCAGCCTCATTCGTCTCGGCCATTTGTGTCTTGGTTTGTTTGAAGAGGGTTTTGCAAAGCAGGAAACAAAACAGATCTACAACGTATATGAAATCGTCGCCTTACCATACTCTACCATTAAAATGGAGCAAGAATGTATGCAGATTACAAATAATTATATTTCAGTAATTACATTTTAGGATTGTAAGTTTACTTTTTGCATAATTTAATCACTGCTTCTAGATTTTTTGGCTTTCTATATTATGATTCATCTACGAATATTTTTGCTAGTTTCGGGAGAATTAGAAGGCGCCCCTTAAGTTATATCAATGAATTATCCCATTGCCATATTTGATATATTTTTTTCCGTAGGTTGGTCTTGTTATAAAATTATACTTACAAAGTGAATGATATATACATGTCCGAAAAAACTCCCCTTCGCCGTATGAGGCATTATTTTCATTTCTGCATATTTAATAAGAGGTTTTCACACGCAAGCAATTACTTTGAAAATGAATGTTAGCATTATTGCTGTAATAAAGTGTCAGCGTATAAACTGAACCCTTTTACGACAGGACACTTCATTTTAAGAGACCAATGACGCAAATATCACTCATGCAACAACGATTAAAGTGCAAGCGATGTGATAATCGAGTATTAATGTAATTGTAACGGTTTGATAAGTTATCCTAAACTGTTTTAAAAGACTCTTTTGACAGTAACAATTACACATAATTAATTATTAGTAGGTAGAAAATATTAACTTTACGTTCGATGCATTCTGAAAATAAATTATTGTATTTGTAGTGCCATTTCATAACATTACGACATTTTATTGTAAATATTTGTACATTCAAAAAATGTCACGCGATAAGAAAGTATGACTTCATGTGATGTCGTTCATCTCTCAATAAATAATTTTGAAAGTTTTAATGAACGTAATTATTGCCAAAGAGGAAAACGTTCAAAACCCATTGCAGTGTGAGTAATATGGCAAAGAATAAACCATGCTTGTAGAATAATGAAATAAGTATTATCTTTTCCGTCAGAAAAACCCTCAACTACGTATACCCGCATTCCAAAAATCATTTCTCAATTGATATGTAATCGAGTAAAAAAATCGGTTGTGGTTGCGTGATCGTCCAATGTGAAACTTTTGAGTTCCCCTCAACCAGCAAGGCGTCCTCGCGGACCCCAGAACCCACCTCTGGTAGGTGTGTTTGTATGATGTCGTTCATCTCACAATACATAGATTTGAAATCTATAATAACCGTAATTATTTCCACAGAGAAACACGATTAAAAATCCATCGCAGTTTCATTGCAAAAAAGAAAAGCGGGTTGTCAATAAGAAATATTTGCCGCATGAAAAAAAAAACAACAAGCAACTGAATTAGGTAAACCCGCATTCTAAAATCAGTTTTCGATTGGTCCCTAATCAATTAAAAGATCAGTTGTTGTTGCCAGATCGTCCAATCAGAAACGTCGTGCCTCCGACTCTTGAGTGCCGCTCAGCCCGCACGGCGTCCTCGCGGCGCGCAGAGCCCACCGGGGGCAGGGGGCGTGGCCGGGCGTCGTTTGTATGCACGCGGGGGCGGCGCAGCGCGGGGTGGCAGGGGCGGTGCCGGGCGCCGGGGCCTCCAGGTGGCACGGATGATCAGCGCAGCGGCGCGACCCGCCCCCCGCGGCGCCGCAGGGCCCGGCGCGGCCAATCGCAGCGTGTTAATTGCACGTAGCTCGGCGAGGCGACGCCCCTGCCCACCCCCGCTCTCTCTCACACACACACGCCCCGCCGCCGCCGCCACCGCCGCCTCTGATTATCCTCGGAGCCCCGGTGTCCGCTGCCGCCGCCGCCGCCGCCGCCCTCGCGCGCGCGCGGCGACGCCGCGGCTGCAATCAGCGGCGCAGCCCCTAATTATCTGCAACGCGCCGTAACGCGATTAGCCACCCCGCTCCATCGCGCCACGCCCACCCCTACTCGCCCGCCACTGCCACGTTCACCCCGCCCTGCTCGGTCACGTCGTCTCCGCCCTCCCCGCAATTCCCCTTCGCATGGCGGCCCCATCATCCCCGCCCTGTTCTGCCCTACTCGCGCCAATTTTCCGTGCTACGGGAATACTCTCCATTCCCCAACACTACTCCATCCATATCGGTTGTTCCCCGCTCCTGGTTGCCCGTCCCTTCAACGTCCACTCCCGCACTGCCTTCTCCGTCCCGGCCCCGTTCTCTCCATCCGCAATTCCTCCTCTCAACCCATTCCTTTCGCGGAATCATCTTCTCCATCTCGGCCTGCTTTGCACCACCTCTCGGACACGCCCAGCTCTGCCTTGCTCCACCATTCTTTTTTGGTACACTTCGCTGCGCCCATTTCTTCTAGCCCATTCTCGCTAAGTCCCATCGCCACTCTGATCAGACGTCTATATTAGCACCGCCCCTCCCCAGACTTCTTCTCCTTAATCGTTTCCTCCAACGTGTTTCATCTTCGATCTTTCTCTCCCCAAACTTTTGTTCTTCAATCTTCCTCTATTAAATCTTGCCGCTCCCAGTAGGCATTTCCCCATAATCACTTTCTCATCGCTTTTCATTCAGAACCCATCCCGTCCAGATCATCCTAGTCCAGCCTCACTTCAACGGCTTCAACCCACTTCGCGCCGCGTCCAGCCCTTCCTCTCCCGTTTCCATCCCCGTCCAACCCCAGTGCGCCTGTTTCTGCCTGCCGACGCTTGCTGGGGTGGTGGGGCTCCCACTTAACCTGGCGCGTCCCCTGCAGGGAACGGGGTGGTGTCTCCGCCCTCTTGCACCCCCGCCCCCCGCCCCACCCGCAGCCGAGGGTGCGTGCGAATCCACGCAGCTTCTGGGCAGAGTCCGGCGGAATGCAATATCGTATTTCCTATTGGGGTAACTTGGCTCGGCATTCCATTGCTCACTTCTCCCTTCTCAGCGCCACCCGTCGCGTAGGCAGTTCCTTTCACTTCACCTCGCTGCATCCACGCTCTTCGCCTCATAATCTATATGTGTTATTTGCTTGGGGCAACTCTTCCTCTTTTGTTGCTTTGTATGCGTCCGTTTGTCATCTTTCGGTTAACGTTTTGCTTTTTCTTAGATTGTTTCTTTCTCTTTTGCCTCCTCCTAGTTCGCATTCCTTTCGTTCTTTTTTATTTCCTTTGCCCTTCTGTTCTATGTCAGTTTCTTTTATGACGATGTCTTAGCGTTCTTTTTACTTGCTTGATTTATTATTTCCAAGGACGATGTTACATGTAACTATCAGAGGACCACTATTGGCTATCTGAAAAGAATAATTTGTGTAATAATTTCTATAATATTGAGATATTGTATGAATGTGTAAATTTGAAAGAAGTAACTCATAACTTTTTAAAATTCTAATGCTGAGTTCTACAGATTTGACTTCAATTTTGTTATTAAACGTTGAAAAATTGACAAATAATTTATAAGACGTTTTATCACATTAAAAAGTTTGAAAATGTACTGTCGCACATTTCAGTTCCTGATACTCCACCCATTTGCCGTTCAAGCTACTAATTCTATTTTCCTCGTGAGAATCGAAACTGGACCATCGCATCAGGTTGCAGTTATTCATGTCGCCTGCCAAAATTTCATTTAAATAGGGCTCGCTCTTAAGCCGGCCTCAGGAGCCGCGCCATTTTCATTAATTCGTGCGCCTCCATCTCGATATCCAGGCGCTGTGCGGAGGCGCAGAGGGCCGCGACGAGTGGCCGCGCCTCCCCAGAGGGCCTTGCTCCCCCCCCCCCCCCCGACGCACACTGTGGCCAAATAACTAATGCGTGGACGAAACTGACAGTACGTCTAGGCCAATTTCACACTCCAATGCATGAGTTTTGGAACCTGGTTGGAACGTATTAAAATTAGCAAATTCAGCTATGTGGATCCAGCATGGATACTTCATGCAAACGCATGTATATTTCCTTAAAACTCTTTTCGTTTAGTCATCTCAGTTTAGAACAACTTGGCGTAGACTAGGAGACCCGGGCTTAAGGCCGATCGGGGTAAGAATCTTTTGAACAAATTTAATTATTAAAACATATTTGTATTATGATCAGCTATGCACGATATTAAAACTACGGGATGAAATTCCAATCCTAAGGTAAATTTAGTTTAACTTGGAAGATAATTAAATGAGGAAATTAATATTCAGCATCACACGCGATTGGTAATTTTAAGTAATTTTTAAAATATATGAAATTTGTTGTTAATATAAAACCACTGAATACTTACTAGTTAATATAAAATTGATTTTCCAACATCAAAAAAGTCCATCTCGTATTGAAAATATCAACGTATACATTCTACAACACATATACAAATATGAGATACCACTTCTTTTTTGTTTAGACATTACTAAGGTGTGATGCCTACTTCACACACACTCAGCGCATGTCAGCTATACTTAGTTGACTCAATACTTTTATAACTGATGGTCTACCATTCTCCGACCAACATTATTGACCAAAACGTCAAAAAATAGAAGTGTGGTTGTTGAATTTCGACCGCGTTTTCGCTATTTGGCTGCACCGTGCGTCGCCCCGCCAGCCCGTCCCCGCTGCCGTCGCTCTCCCTGCCCCTTCCCCCTCCCGCGCCCATGCAGCTCCCCAAAGACCCCCCTCCGCCCTCCCTGGCTCCCGCTCGTGCCACGCCCACGCCGCGTCCTCGCTATTAATCCCTGGGGACGGGGACGGCGAACCCTTCCCGCCAGTAGTCCTCGCGCCGTCCTCGCATTTGCATGCGACTGTAATAAATCCGCATCGCGCACGCGCGGTGGTCACCAGACCCGCTCGCACCGCCCCCCCCCCCCCTGCCCCCGTGCAACCCCATCCTCTCTCTCGCCCGACCCACTCCGCTTTCACCACTGCGCGCCCGCCCCCCCCCCCCGCCCGTGCCCCACCTCTCTCGACCGCCCACCGCTCTCCACCACTGACCCCCCCGCCCCCCCCACCCCACCCCGTGCTAACCCACCCTCTCGCCCGCCCCACCTGCTCTCACCACTGGGCCCCCCGCCCTGCCCCACCCCGCCCCGTGCTACCCCATCCTCTCTCGCCCGCCCCACTCCGCTCTGCCTCGCACCACTCCTCTCCGCTCCGACCCGTGCCATCACGCCCCGCCGCCCCGATCTTCACCCCGCCCCGTGCCACCCCGCCTCGCCCCCTCCACTCTGTCCGTCTAGTGCCACTCCGCCCCATGCCACCCCTCCCCGCCTCGCCCAAATCCGGTTCGGCCCTGTCCCGAACCACCCTACCCCTCTCCTATCCGCTCCAGTCCGTGTCCATTCCCGACCCATTCTTCCTCCCCCCCCCGCTGCGCTCCCCCCTCCTCAGTCCTCACCGTGCCACCCCATTCCATGCCGCGTCGCTCCGCCCCGCTCCAGCCTGTGCGGCCCTGCCCCGCCCGGCCTGGCCTCCCGCACTCCCCGCCTTCACCCCTTCTTGCCCATCCGGCAGGCTTCTCTCGCTCCGCCCGTCCTCCGTGCCGCCGCCCCCACTATCCTCCCACCACCTCCAAAGTCAAACGTCCTCACTGCAATTGCCTACGTCGCTGCCCGCACCCTTCCCTTCCGGTTTCTACGTTTTTTTGTTTGGCCCACCCTTTGTTCTAAATGTTCCCGGAATCGCCACCAGGTTGCAAGTTCCTGTGTTTTTAGAATGTAATAATTTAGTAGTATATTATTTAAATAATCTACTACGTGGATATAGAACATCGTGGCAAGAACGAAGGGAAATCTTTAGAAATGTCCTTGATCCGAGAAAAAAGAAACAGAAAAAGAGGAAAACATAAGAACTGTAATTGCAAAGAACACTATATGCTGGGGTGTTTTGGGTACTTTGTAAGAAGGCAAACTTTTAGAATGACGAAGAAATATTTATTTACATCAGTAACATAAATAACCACAAAAAATACCGGGAAAACAACAAAATACTTTTACATGGAAGAAGTTGGGAGCAACTCCGATCAGAGGAGAGGAAATGGAGAGAAAATGTTTCGTGAAAGTGTCGAGAATTCCGTCGATTAAAAGAAAACATCAGTGGTCAGAAGAAAGGTAGCGACAACTCATTGAAACAATAACATTAAGGGCAGATAAGAAAAATCCGAAAAGAAAAGAAGGAAAAAGATGATGTATCTAAATATATGGCTGTTGCAGACTTATACCCCCTTTTCTTCTTATTCTGATTTATTATTACTATTATTATCATGCTTATTATTATTGTTATTATTATTAATGTTATTGTTATTCCGATATGAGCTGGACTTGAGTAACTTTCTTTAAAGTATTCCAGCTTTCAACAAGTTCTCTTTCAAAAGTTATGGTTGATATCGAGAACATTCTGTAACTTTTCTGTTCTATCCAGTTCGCGAACGACAATCTTCAATTGGTTCGAGCGAACGAGGTGGCGCTGTAGTCGGCGCCTTCTCGCAACTTTCCTCATTTTGAGGTCAAGCCCTTCGTCGTCAGGCAGTATTAAATTTCGCCATATTAGAAAGTTTCTGAGATAACTAAAATAAATATCACAGCGGATGCACAAACATGGCTTTCAAATGGGTTTTCCAGAAGAAAACAGTTACAACATCGTGTACAATTCTCAAATGACACAACTTTTACCCCGACAGATCTATCAGTGTTTTCTGTAAGTTTTTGTTTCGTGAATTTAGGAAATGAAGGATATTTTTTATATATTTGTTGCGATTACAATGCCTCTGTCCGAGAGGTTCTAGGGTTCTAGTCCCGACGGTGTACTTTCTGAACTGTTTGCCAGCTAGGTTGAATTCAGGTGATTGGAGAGAATTCTAGCGGCCAGCTGCTCTTATTGCTATTTTCCGGGGTTTGTCCGCTCAACGCTAGGCGAATGTCGGAGAAGTACCCTAACTAACGGACAATGGACCGCGTCCGATCTTTCCTTCCTCTTCCCTGTTCTTTCCTCACCCCTCACCTACACACACTTACTCTAACATGCATTACACTACCACACACGTAAGGCGACCAGTCGGATCTCGCCTGGGGCGGCGCCATGCAGGTGGGAGATACCTGCTTGGGTACCTCCCACCATGTATGGTTGGACTTCGCAAGTCGACGAAGTTCGGTGCCGGATCTCATTAGCCAGCGGGGAAGATCTCCGCCACGTTCTGCGATAAAGCATACACTGCACTTACGGGGCTAAGGACCTTGGTAGTTGATCAGCTAAGCCCGGAATCAATGAATCAACCTAAGACCTATTTTTCTTTTTCTATGGATGAGATTTTATTTAAATATCTTTCTTGGCCACCGTCTCTCAACCTTGTGGCGCATCATCATATTAAATACCTCCAAAGCTGGTAGTTCGCCTATATCGTGTCTAATTAAGAAGTTGCAAAATATTAATTCTTCGTCGGGCTTTATATTTTAGTAAGTCATGACTCGTGAACTTACAACTACGTTACCAACAAACTCAGTTGCTTTTAATCTACTTTTTTCTATTTTTTCGCGCTACTATTGAAGAAATAAAAGTTAAAAACTGCAACATTTTGTTCCTCATTTTCTTTCTCTGTAGATCCTCTAAAAGGAATTTCAAGAAGAAAATAACATTTCCAGAGCAAAACGCTCTAAATAAAGTGCAACGTATCTTTTGATAAAGTTAACAAAACGCCGAAAATGTAAGAAGTGCTCTACAAAAATAAATTTTTAAATGAACCCTCAAACGTAAACGCGTTTAGTGGAATTTTAATATTACTGATTCGAACAAAATATTAATTAATTTTATTTAATTCATTAATTTCTAGTTTTTCCCTTGAAGGTATCACGAAAACGTTGCAAGCAGAAGAAACGAGCTTCCAAAAAAATTAAAGATGAGATGACCTTATTGTTAAAAATCTCAGGCATTAAGTTTTGGTATTTTTTTGTATTTCAGTTTCTCAGAAAAGGATAAGTAATTTCCCGTTTATTTTGCTTCATTTGTAAAGAATTTAATGCCGGAACGGGTTCAGTATTAAAACCCTATCTGTGAAATGCTGTGAAAAAGTAGAAATACTCAAGGTTCCAAGAAAATCGTTTATATTAAATTAATTTGTATCGTAAAATTTAATATTAACTTTTGAAATGAATTAATGAATATTCCGATTCTTAAAAACATGCAATCAAGTATATGAATCTTCCATACACAAATTCAAAAATCTCTTTTGAAAGGTATGTCAGTCTTCTTGTAAACTCTTAGTAGATTATGAAAAGCACAGATAATGTCGAATATGAGATTCAGATATAGTCGTTTTTAGAAAATTATGGCTTAATTGAAGAGAGATGGCAACCTATATCGCAGATCGCAATACGCAGAAAAAGGAAAATAGTGTTTAGAAGAAAGAGAATTGTACGTAGTCAATTAATCTACTAGGGATGAAATGTTTCTTCAATTATTACTTTTACATCTCACTTGGAAGTCGGTTTTCACCTTAAAGAGGCCGTGAACTGGAGTAACATTGTACCATTGCCCGAGGTCTTGACGTGTCTCCAAGAAGACTTGTGACAATATGCGAAAAGTTTCTAAAAGTGAGCTACTCCGCTTTCCCGGCTGTCATGAACATATAAACTTTATTTCAAGCTTGGCAGGAGGCAACTATTATTCTAACCAAGACATACTATACTCTGTTCCTGCATTATGCGAGGTTAAAATAAAGAGCTATACCCTTTACGCCCCGATATAACGCATATTCGACCATACACTTGACACCAACGCACTTGCGGGTTCCTCTGATCTGGGGTCAGCAGAACGCGAGGCCCTCTGCGACAACACATACATACAAAGTCAAGGGACAAACAGTCATGTCCAAGGCGGGACTCGAACCCGCGTTCGGACCGAAGCACTGAGTCGGTACTCGCTCTTAGCCACCTCGGCCATTCAGGTCGGCTTGTTTTTCTTAATGTTTTGAGAACTTGGCAATGAAAATAGATATGATTTCTAAGAAATTGATGGGACTCACTAAAAAAACTCATAAAGCTCTCTTTTTTCTTCTGTACATAGAAATATGAAGATATCTATATTACTAACTTTCTAAGTGCACAGAAATTGAGAGAAATGTAGGCAACCTATGGCTATTTGAGAGATATCAGTGTTTCTTTTAGATTCTCAGGATATCGGGGAAAATCCAAAAACACTGCAACAGTTTCTATTTTGACTGAATGTTGCGAATATTTGATTGTGTTAATCCTCCTTTTCTCATACTGCGCGTACCGACTGAATCCTTATCCTCATTGAGTGACTGCTTACGACAAAGCTCTGATGTAATACGACCAGGGAGAACGAAACTTCGGTTCTCACATGTGACGTTTCAGGACAGTAGTTTTTTTCTCTTTCAGAACGCCATTTTCCACGCTTGATAGCAGCATTTTTGGTGCCACAGGTCACTAGTATTTTGTATACAATAAATTTGAATTTGGGAATTTCGCATTTCACGGGTATGTACTCCAATTTTGGATACAAATAACTTCATTTTGAACGTGTGCGAAAAACAATTTATTGATTCTTGAGTCCAAAAGTTTGAATTTATAAATCATTTTAGTGTGGTGTGTTTCACCATTATCGTAAAAACGGAAAGCGTATATCTCTACCAATCTTCCTAAAAGATATTTGTACAACATGGTTCACTTCATCCGCGTTAACTTTTTCCCCATGTCCTTTGGATATTGCAGAAGTCAAAATATCTCTGAGGTATTTTTCAAACACATTCTTCACCAAGAAGCTACAAACTGTGGAATAACCTGTTGATTGTCAACTGTTACGACCCAATATCAGTACTTTCTAGCGCTTTCCGAGCGCCGTCACAAACATGCACGCCCAAGGCACCGCACTATGGTCCCTTCCCCTCCCGCAGTCGACTTTTCTGAACGTACGAGTACTAGCCCTCTGTTCCCAGGACAGGGACTTCACCCGACGCGACGGTTTGCCCTGTCAGTCAGCACTGGCCGTTCAGCGCGAACGCACGCGTTGTGTGCCGATGTTACTCTAACACAAGGCGTCACCTCAGCGTAATCACACTGTATAAAGTAGTTACTTGTTTCATAGTGGTGGGAAACAAGCAGGAACTTAAATAATCATAATCATACTTTATGTTAATTGATTGTTTTAATTCATAGTGTTTAGAACCAACCAGAAACGAATAACCACAATGATAATTCTATGTAAATTGATTGTTATTATTATTATTATTATTATTAATATTGTTATTATTGTAATTATTGTTATTTAACTGCCACCGGGTCATAGCCAATTGCAGTTCAAATAAATGTATGTATGTATCTGCGCCTTCCGAAGCCCTTGTTCGTCGACGCGAGATACAGGGGTGCGCGGCGGGAAGTCTAACTTACCCTGGTCGGAGTTCAGAATGTTCCATAATTAGAAAATTTTATAGAAATAACTAACAGAATAGTGTGGTTCTTGTAGTTACAAACCCGTTGATGGAGAGTTTATGCACATGGAACGAAGAGTTTTCTATGGATTCAGAATACGTTTCGAAACACAAAATTGCTACTTACATTTGTTGCTTTTCCCATAGTTTTTGTCAAAACAATCATTTTAAGAGGAAATTGAAAATATTTTTAAAAGTCGGACTATTAGGGACCTTTTATTTCTCGCGCAGCCATTTCTAAATTTAGAAGAAGAAAATCACGGCCCCGGAACGAGACCTTATCGTGTGCAATGTAACGGTATACACACGGTAAACGGGCACAGTCGTTTACACCCCGCTAATATTCCTAAATCAGATATTTGCTTCCGTCCTATGCCTCTACTTCCCCATGCCATCTACTCCAAACTTTTGAGAAAAAATTGATGTACGGGTATTCGCCGCTCGAAATATGTGACCCTTATTCAGTTTTCTCATCTTTATTCTTTTGAATCGTATTATGTCTTACGTCGAATTAGCTCCTCTTCACATAACGCGATAACATTCCGCCATTCATAAGTATGAATTAAAAAGTTCTTCTTTAGGAGTTGATCTAAGAGACGCAAATAAATCTCTTCCTGACCCAAACCTCTCCGTAAGTAAAGTTTCATGTTCTCGAAAACGCCAAGCACTACCTCCACGCGGTAACTCGCGTTCTGCCCTCATCCAACACACGGCGGCAACTCGCGCTCTCCAATTATCCTAAAAACTTGCAGCCCCGCGAATATTTCACTCTTCCAGCAGCGTGCGCCCTTCCCGTCCCGTCCCGCCCCGCCCTCTCCTCTCGACGCGGCAGCGGCAGGCGGGCGCCATCGTGCGCGGAGATAATACTAGAAAATGTCTCGTGCGCGCTCGCGCGGGCTCCCGCGGAACTCTCGAAATCGGTAAAGTTCCCACGCGGAAACACCACTTGCAGACTGGGAGCGCGCGCACGTTCCCTCATTCAACTTTTGATGCGAGTTGGTGTCTCTCATATTTTTTTAATACGCCCTAAAAGCTCGCCCAGCGAGGAGGCCTTTGCTTGGAAACAAACGCGAAGCGCGTCCCGCGCGCACACACCCGCACGCCGAGGGGGCAAGGTCCTGGCAGGCAGCGTGTGCTTCCCCCACCCAGCGACCTTTCCACGTCCCGGTAGGAGCAACGTCTATTAAAACTTGCAGGGAAATAATTACCGTTGACTATGCTCCTGGTACACGCTTTCCGTATTAATATAATGCGACGCCTGCCGTATACTCCTGGGTGTTAATTCATACCCGGTTCCATTTAACGTCATTAGTTTAAATACGGTCATCAGCTAAGTGGGGCAGCGGTACCGGCGGGCGGGTGGGCAGGGAAGGGTCTCCCATAGGGCGTCGCTGGCATAATGAGGGCTGCTTCGCGCTGGCCCTTGCTGGGCGTGCGTGCGTGCCTGCGTGCGTCGCGCAGGTCAGACCTTAAGCCCTACGTGCCTCCCAGCGCGCGGCCCTTTGGCTCTTGCCCTTACGAGTCCCAAGCGAATGCACGCATCGGAACACGCGTACTGCGCGAACAGACCTGGTGCAAAAGGTGGCAAGAATTCTCTTGAATGTTGATGCGATACAATTGAAGGACGGAAATGTGTTTCTCAGGATAAGCGATGAAATTTTTCACGTTTAATGAAGACTCTGAGAGAATTTTTGAATGCTTAATGTCATTCAATACGTCCAATACAAGGAAATTATTAACTTAAAAGTAATTTTTAGTTGAACTTTCGTATCAATTCAGAATGTCTTTGAA
The DNA here is from genome assembly GCA_011170035.1 of Teleogryllus occipitalis. Taxonomy (NCBI): domain Eukaryota; kingdom Metazoa; phylum Arthropoda; class Insecta; order Orthoptera; family Gryllidae; genus Teleogryllus; species Teleogryllus occipitalis. The sequence continues at coordinate 3,257 of BLKR01010455.1, read as the reverse complement.
TAAATGTAAAACTTCTTGCTCACGAAAGCAGGTCAAAGGCGATTTGTCATTGAACATGTGGGTACGAGGGAAAACCAAGTTACATATGTACTATACCTAAGTTATATATACAATGCCAACAACAACACATCATTACATAAAAATGTTACAACTGACTGAATAAAAGCCCAAATATATCAAGGACTCTGCTTTCGTGCATTTTTATTTACACAATGAAAATTTACAATCTATTTCATTTCGAAATAATAAGTAAATATGATAATTCAAAATAAAATACAATGATCAAAGAAACAATAATTTACAGAAAGTCCCCCATTGGTGCTTTCCAGGATCAATACATAAGGACTATAACAGAAAAGAGAAAAAGAACATATTAGAATAATAATAACACAAAACGGAGAATAATTTTTGTGTTGTGTATGTCAATGTCAAATACTAAAGCGGTAAGGAAGTTGCAAAGGGGAGGTTCTATTGAGGCGAGATATTTCTTGGCTATTGTCTAAAAGGTTTAGGGCTAGATGGTTTGGATGGGTTTCCAGGCGTTTATTGTAGTTTAGGCTAATTTCTTGTATCTTCTCTTGAATTGTTTGAATACTGAGGTCTCGATGGAGTGCTGCATTAGACATGTACCAAGGTGCTGATGAGATGACTCTTAAAATTTTTGACTGGAATCTTTGAAGAATTGATATGTTTGTTCTGCTGGCTGTGCCCCAGATTTGGATTCCATATGTCCATACAGGAACTAGGATGGTTTTATAAATTAGCAATTTATTTTCCAGGGACAACTTGGATCTGTAGCCAATAAGCCAGTAGAGTTTCCTTGTTTGCAGTTGGAGCTGTTGTTTCTTGGCTTGTATATGCTTTTTCCAGGTGAGACGTCTATCCAAGTGAAGACCTAGATATTTTACGCAATCGGTTTGCGGTATTGTTTTTCTGTTGATTTCTACTGGCGCGCACGTTTCTTTCCTGAGAGTAAATGTAATGTGAGCTGACTTGTTCTCATTTACTTTTATTCTCCACTTCTTAAACCATTCTTCGAGTGTGATGAGATGGTCTTGCAGGTTATCCGATGCTCTTCTAGGATCAGGGTCTGAAGCTAAAATGGCTGTATCATCAGCAAATGTCGCAATTATTGTGTTTTCTGTTTCAGGAATATCTGCTGTATATAACAGGTAAAGCACTGGACCAAGTACGCTACCTTGTGGTACCCCAGATTGAATAGGATAAAGGTCTGAGAGTTCGTTTTGATATTTGATTTGGAACTGTCGATCCGTAAGATAAGATTTGAAAATATCCAGGAAGGAATGTGGTAGATAGAGTTTTAATTTGTACAGGAGACCCTTATGCCACACCTTATCGAAGGCTTGCGTGACATCAAGAAAGGCAGCAGAACAGTATTGCTTGTTTTGGAAGTTGTTCTCTATATATGATGTGATCCTGTTTATTTGTTCGATGGTGGAGTGCTGCTGGCGAAATCCAAACTGATGGTCGGGAACGATGTTACGGATGTGAGGTCGCAGTCTTGCTAGGAGAAGTTTCTCAAATACCTTAGATAAAACTGGAAGTAGACTTATAGGACGATATGATGACGCTTCGTGTGGGGATTTGCCTGGTTTAAGGAATAGCAGAATTTGGGCAACCTTCCATTGAGCGGGGTAATGTCCAGTGCGAATTATCCCATTGAAGAGTGTTGTGATTAGTGCAATCCCTTTGCGTGGTAGTTCTTTTATCAACTGTGCAGTGATGAGGTCATAGCCCGGTGCTTTTCTGCAAGGCAGGTCCTTCTGTATTACTTCACATAATTCTTTAGTTGTAATAAACTTTATAGGAAGGGCCATTTGTGCTGGTGAATCTAGATATTCTTCGATTTCCTCTTCATCTCTCGTATTCGTAGGCGGGAAGCTCTGAAAAACGTTAGCGAAATGGTGTGTGAATACTTGAATTTTTTCTGTAGCACTTCTGGCCCATTTACTATTTTTGTCTCGAATTGGGGGTTCAGGTTTGATTGGGTGCTTTAAGTATTTTGTGGCTTTAAATAGGGAGTAATCTGTAGCTTCTGTCGGGGAAAGGCTGGAGATGTAATTTTGAAACTTGTTATTTCTGAAGTTCTTTAGTAGCCTGCTGAGTTGTCTAGTGGCTCTATTATAGTTGGTTTTATCTCCTGGTAGTCTTGAAGTTTGCCATATTCTTCTTAACCTTCTTTTCTCAGTGACTTTGTTGATGACTTCCGCAGGCCACATCGTGCAATTTTTAACGGAAGTTCGTTGAGATGTTGCATGCCATGCTGCAGTTTGTATGCTTTGTGTGACATACTCAGTTGCTTCATCAATGTCATCAGCAGATTTTAATGGCATTCGAATTTGGGCGTTGTGGGAGATCCAGTTTCGGTACACGTTCCAATTGGTATTTCTATTTACAAGTATGACGGGAGCGGGTCGTAGTAATATTGTATTACTAATAGTGACAATAACAGGAGTATGGTCAGATGATAGTTCATGGGATCCTTCTATGGAGTAGTAACCAGATGATATACCTTTGGCGACGAAAAAATCTAGTAAGTCTGGAATTTTGTTTGGATCTGTAGGCCAATACGTTGGTTCTCCTGTAGAGATGGTTTCAAGCTGAAGTGATGTTACTGCTTTCTGAAGTTCTCGTCCTCTCGTAGTGATGAGCCTTGATCCCCACTGTGTATGCTTTGCATTAAAGTCTCCTCCTGCTATAAATCTTGAGCCTAAGTTGTTAAAGTAGGTTTCAAAGCGTGCTTTATTAATATTGAATCTTGGTGGACAATAGAGAGCACTTACTGTAAGAGGCCCACGCCAGTCAGTGATAGTTATAGTAGTAGCTTGCAGATCGATGTCTTGAAACTCTTTTTCTTCATGATGTTTTATATTTTTTCTAACGAGGATTTTCTAACGAGGATAGCAGTGCCTCCGTGTGCATGACCGTCAGGGTGTTTGGTATCATATATTATATAGTTTTTTAATTTGAAGTAATTCTTGACTGTAAAATGTGTTTCTGATATTAGTATGATGTCAATTTTGTTCTGCGAAAGAAATATTTCGAGTTCTTGGCGATGTTGCGCCAAGCCGTTGGCATTCCATGCTGCAATTCGAAAAAAATTACACATTGGATAATTTAGTCACTAATGTTGATACTAGATTTAGGAGAGCATTTATTTGCTGGCTTTGTTGTAGAAGAACATTTTCAAATCTTTCAAATGAGTGCTGGATAATGCTCAGAATAGAGTGGTTCTC
>BLKR01010454.1:0-55746 GCA_011170035.1 Teleogryllus occipitalis | reverse complement strand
CGCGATCTTTCCTTCCTCTTTCCTGTCTTAGCGTAACCCCTTACGTACACACATACTCACATGCACTACACTACCATACATTCCAGGAGCTAAGAGCTTGTCCCCACAGGGGAGGTATCCAGCTGGTGGGAGATACCTGGATGGGAAAACCTCGTAAACCGCCGTGTAGGTAGACGCCGGAACTCCCCTTCCAGCTGGGGAAGAATACCGCTACCTCACGTGATATAAAACATTGCACTACGCTAACGCACTGCACTTATGTGACGCGCCTGAAAAACACAAAATAATCAATAAATCAATAAATCTGTAGAAGTCGAATATAGTGTGACCACACCGAATGGTAGAATAGTCGACGTTCGTGACCAAACTTTTGTTCGTCCGAACGCGGATCCACTCTGAACTACCTTAACGCGTGATGGAAACAAAAAAGCTAGTGCGGTATTTTTTTTTTCTTGAGCAAGGATTTGCGACCGAACTCGTGGAGGTGAATATGATTTTATTCTACAAAAGCAAAGATTTTACCGACAAGCCAAATGCGTAAAATGTATTTATTTATTTTACGTCAAAAACTGTTTCAAACTGTATATGACGGACTCTGGGAAGAAGTACAGTGTGCCTTTTTTGTTTTTGTTTTTTTTTATTTCTGGGATCCCTATCCCATATACCCTATCCCATATACAAGTTGAATTCTGAATACACATGAAAATAAACATTTTGGCAAGGTTTGATAAGAAAAAATCGCTCCTATGTAATAAAAATTATTTGCAAAAGCAAATCAGCTAAGCTATTGAGTTTGGATATTATCTCTCATCGTGACCTTCGTGAAGGAATCGACTTCCTGCGTGAGAACATGGAGAACGAACGATAATTTGAATAACTATGTTTCCTACAGAACTATAGAATACGTGCACAGATAGTGAAGTTACATTTATTTCCAGAAGTCAAACAAGGGGCCATCTCAGCATTCACTCAAAGGAACAGGGACACTCGACGAAAAACCTGATCAAGATAGGGGTCATTGACACAGAAGCTGAGGTACAACTCTAGTTATGTGAATTAATGGTACATATTTAGAATTACATGAATTAAAAGATGAACTCTTTGCCAATAGATACATAATTTTGAGTGTATTAGCAATAGAGCAAGTCCGAGTAGTAGAAAACTAATATGCGTTTGCGTGTTTTTTAACGATGCTAGCAGAGGGTTGAACAAGGAAGGAGATGGAACTTCTCAAGTGTTGACAAGTGTGAACAAGTTTATCACGAAGCGACGGGGTTACATGAGTACAACTCTTGTACGCGTGAATAGTACAAGAAGTTAATTCAATTACTAAAGTTAGTTGATTTGTCACATGATTGCTACTCCGCAACGAAAACTATCACTATACATCTTCATGGAATTCTCGGTGACGGCAATAAATGATATAGTAACGATATTTCTAAGCGGTTTTTCATTCAAAATTAATTCATAAAAATCCCTCAACAAAACAACTGAAAACTTCACCGAACGAGGTCGATTATGTCAACATCACTTTTACTCTAAGTCAACCCTAATCCATGAATTTATTTGGTGCTATTGGTAGAACCTAAATCTTGCTTCTACACCTTGAAAATTAATATCTACCTCCTGTTTTCGGCTGTTACGGGTCGATAAACGGAGGAAATGTAGGTCAAGCGCGAATTGGGGGGGCCGAAACGCGCCGTTCTCCAACGTTCACGCCAGATTTCTCGCAAGTTTTGTTCCCACGCACCCTCCCGTAATCGTTAGGAATTGCCCTTCTCGCTTCACATGTAACTACATTTCATTTTTGTTTCACAGGTTTGCTCGTTTTGTGGCTGACACGAAGGGAACCAAAAATTGCGACTAATCTCACATAGGGTATACAAGGTGAATCCATAAGCAATAATTGACCTTTGGTGTATTATTTAGAATGTTTTCAAAACAACTAAACTAGAGTATCATAATTATTTTAAGAATAATCAGCGCTTACTAGAAAAATCTGATTATGGATTCATAAGGCAAAATCTTTGTTTGAAGACTGATCTGCTGGTGAGGCGTTGTAATTAACATTATTTCACTTTCACGTCGTATTTACTAACTTTTTTTAAAAATATTTTTTCTATAGCTTATCCAGCATAACCAGATCTGGTGGTGACGGCTACTACACCAAATGACGCTCATCATTCAAATAAATATGATGATAAAAGTTAAGTCAACTTAAAAAATTTATTCTATCTAACTTATCGACCTTCCATATTTACAAGCAAATCACTTACAATCACAAAGTACAGTAATTTTGATGTCACATATTGAAAAGTCAAAGTTGCGCTCAGTTCGTAACTTATATCATCATATTTAATCACGTTAAGATTTGTATCAAACAAATACCATAAAAGTTATTCAGTTGATGATTTGTCTCTGATATTGTAATATACATTCTGAATACAAAAATATACAAGGGATTAAAAAGGTAAGAATTTTCTTGTGTAATAATGATTATGTCCTGGAGAGAGGTACTTTTTAATACTAGAGCTTATAATTTATAGTTCAGCTTTTCTTTTGAAAATGGAACGGCCATTAAAATAAACCGCAATAGGACAAATGACAGAGTTACATTAAATTTCAACTCAAACAACTTCTAAAAGTGATAATAACAACCGGATATTTCCAAAAAACAGTGATACTGCCATTACTCACTTATATTTTGAAAATTGTATAAATTCTTTTTGGAACACAGAAGAATTCTGGAGGATAGCAACGGTTAACATTTATGAATCCATATTTTGAAGTTCGCTGCTTCTCAACCAAAACAAACGTTTTATTCTTCGCATACTACAAAACTAAAATTCGTAAGTCGTTGTACAAAAGATGTAGGAAATTCTTTTGCTGTCTTTCGCTATTTGCGTGCTTTCTGCCCCCAACATGAATAGGTCGATGGAACGTAATTGACTTGTACACATTTAGTATTATGATTAAAATGTACTACTGCCTCTTCATTTTAAGAGTATATGCCCCACACATTTTAAATATTAGTTACATTTGTCAACACTAGCGTGTCTTTGAATCATATGTTTGTTTTACGGAAATCTTGCAAGTTGAAGGTGGTCCTAGGTTGATGAAAGACTGACCGACGACGACTACCTGACTGCCTAATTGTCAGAATAAAAGTAATGGTGCAACAACAGCACGTACATTCTCGCATTATCTGCAATGGTTACATAGTATAATATTGCAATTTATATCCTGCTACGAGTAATTCTTTAGCATCTCGTGAAAAAGTGTATTCAGCAAAAGTAGAGGGAGATTCGAAATTGGAATCATAAAAGATAAGCAATTATCTAAATTTTAGAGATTTTAATAAAATCAAATTTATACCATGTTTATCAAGCATATTTTGGTATTTTCGAGGAAACAGTGTAAAGAAAAAATGTTCCTGGTTATCGTGGAAATTGAACTTCTATCTTTCAGAAGGAGGAAGCCTGATTAAAACACGTTAGTCTACCAAAACCGCTGTCAGTAGTCATCCCAATACCGATGGAGTATGAGAAATATTTACACATAAAAACTTTTGAAATTTTCAGAAACTTAATAGAGTTTATTTGAAGCATGTAAGTCCACGAGATGGGTGAGGTTGAATGATATTAAATATTTGAAAAACCTCTAACGTAAATATTAACGTGGAAATTATTCCAAAAATTACATATGTATTTTTTAATTCCAATATTTTAATGGAAATATTGCTTAAACCATATTTATAATCACATTTTCTTCTATTCATGCAAAAAAATATAAACAAGAAATTGGGTGACGTATTTGAGAAAAAATTCTTCAGGTATTTTTGGATAAAGCTCACAAATTGACAAAGACTATACATATTTCAAAAATTTTGCACCTCGCAAAATTTAATTTTCTTATTTTAAAGAATAGATTTCAGTTAGATTGAAAATCTGTATCTTCAATAATGTAGTTGTAAAAGGGAACGAAAAAATTTGCACTTTAGAAATTTTCGAAATTCCAGAGGTTGTAATGAAAGTTGAACTATGCAAATTATTAAGTGAAGCTATATTAGAACAAAAACTTTAAACAAATAATTTAGAGCAATCTTTTAGGCATGCTTGCTTAGTTGTTTGTTTTTTTTTAATTGTGACAATTTCACTTAATATTACGCTGAAAATACTCATTCAAAAATTGAATATGAAAATAATTTAAAATAGAATTTTGAACAACATATTTTATTTACAATAGAAAAATCTTTATCTTCAATAATGTAGTTGTAGGAGTATTTCAAAGATGTTTTAATTTCTGCAATTTTTGAAATTTAGAACTTATTGACATTCAGAGCTTTGCAAATTTTATATAAATACTCTCTTCTTTATTCGTAAAAATCTCAAAGAAAAAAATTGAAGCCAATTTTTAGACAATTTTGAACGTGTCCTTGAAGTATCGTGTAAAGTGCTTCCAAAAATTAAATGTTTCGCTTTAAATTTGCTGGTCTTCAAGAGGTTTAAGTTGAAAATCGATTGATACTTCAAGAGGTTTAGGTTGAAGATCGATTGATAAATATCCATTTTGGAAAAAATCCTCTGAACTGTTTAGGCACTAGTGTTGCCCACAGACGGACAGTCAGGCCGACGATCGGACGGAGGGACAGACGCTTGCGATAAAACTACTTTTTCGGTGCCAATGACTCATAAAACATTGATTCTGGCTTCATTCTGTACACGAGAAAGCAATTTACTACTCACAAGAGCAACAAAAATTCATATTTTGGTATCAAAGACAGTCAAAACTTGTCAAAACAGTCAAGAATGTCGACAAATCGGCACGTTTTCCTACAGCATTACGCAACTTTATTCTTCGTTCAATTTTACAGCTTGATGATGAGGACAACAATCCCCGAAACTGTTGCACATTAAGCTTATGAAATAAATTGTTACAAAATTTGTCTCTCTATAAATATGGACCCCAATTCCTTCACAACATATATTTAATTAATTAAAAGACTGACTAAATAGGTGAAACAAGAAACTTTATTCTTCGTTCACGAAAACGTAAAAGTTGTTAATAACGTAGAAAAGTGGCAACTCCTATTAATTCCATATTAAGTAACGACGCTACATTATTATCAAAGTTTTCCCAATCAATAAAGAACTATTTTCTTTTCTTACTTCTTTCATGAATTAGAACTTTCTTCTCCTATCTATAAGTTTCTTCCTCGCATACTCGACACAAGAAAAAAGACTTCACATATACTTTTCATCGTTTACTGATTGATCCTATCGTAAAAAGAGCACGTTCAGTAATTTGTTTCAGGTCCTCAAAATCTTTCGCGACTTTTCACGCCTAGCATACTCCCACTTTTGCCTAAATACTGTTCGTGAAGTGAAGAGAAAAAAACACATCTCAAATGGCTTTATGAAGACCTCTTCTGCAAACTCCGAAACACTTTCTTAACATAGCCAGGAGATTCGCCTGAATTTCTTGAGGAATAAAGTGGTCAGACTGCTACAAATAAGATGATATAAAAATACCATAAGCTGATTTTATTGCGATTATAATGTTGAAGGTTGGTTCCTTACAAACTGAATAAATTCGCAATGGTTTGATCTATTTACGACAGCGTTTTCTGTTTCTTTTTCAACATTCATCTATTTCATCAATATTTTTCACGAGCTAGAAAAAAGCAAAACAAACCTAAAAATTGGTAACATGACAACAACACATAATTTCCCGCATTGTTTCTTTTTTTTCAATTTTCGAAAATTCAGATAGATCAACGAAAATGAAATCTGCGCCCTTTCTAAGCGGTGTTTGCTCTATACAACGAAAAAAAAATAAAGAAAAAATATCGAACGTTTTCGAAAAAACAAAATTATAAATGCATTAACTTCAAAAATATTACGCAAAAAATCTCGTTTTCAAAAAAACTTTACATGATGTTTTTACGGACATTGTTTACAATTGATTTCATTTAAGACAAATGTCTCTATCTTAAATGTTCTACTTTTGCAATGTTAATTTTTTGCAATTTCTAAAAAATAAAAAAAAATCGCGTAAAATGGGACCAGCACCATTTTTTACCATCCTGTGATACGAGAAGAAAATATAAAGAAAATTTGGAGCCTCTTTTGAGAAAATAATTGGTTAATAATTGCCTTATTTCACGCTAATTTACACAGTAACTGCTATGATTTTCGAAACAAATTGTACACGTCCTTCTTTCAAGATCTTTGAACAACAGAGTTCATAATGAAAAACTATATCTTAAATATCGTAGTTGTAAGAAGACGTCGAAAAAAATTGAATTTTCCCAATTTTCGAAAAATTGTGGATTTCAACAAAAATGAAAACCGTGTCACTTTTAAGGTGTTTACGCTACCTTAAAACAAAGATTAATCAAAAAATGTTGAATCTTTTTTTGGAAAATTTTGAAAATGTAGAAGCTCCATGAAAAGTACACCCATAAATCCAAATAACGGTTTCAAACTCGCGGGTCCCTCAATTCGCTTAGATCGATAGGGAAATATTAGTTTCGGATCGTCTGAACGGTTTAAGCGCTAGCGTAGACCACAGAAAGATGAACGGGCAGAGAGATGTTTTGCCATCAATCGATTTTTCGATATCAAGGACCTAAAAAACATGGTTTCTAACTACACAATGCGTTAGAGGAAGTAATTTACTACATATAGAAACAAGCTTTATCCACTTCCTCTTTATCAGAGCCCAACTATAGGAAATTTCCTCTGGAAAAATCGCCGATATTCGGTTCACGATTAAAATACTTTCTCTTTTGATGAAGTAAGGCGAGAAAGTATAAATGACAGACACTTTTATCGAATTCTTTAACGACATTTTCCTCCGCATTAACGAATCTGACTCGAATTTTGTTACATAGCTATCAACTGCCACACGCTTCATTGTGAGACAAAGGTTTGTATCGACGCGATTCCGTTCCGCACCGGCTCGCCGCATTTGTTTCGGAATCCATCAAAGCATACCATCCTAAATTGGCGTAATGACAGTGTTGTCGACAGCAATACGCCAACGTGAATTTCGGGTAATTTTGAAAGCATTTCAGGAATCCTACAAGAATTCGCTTTGTATCAATGGTGAAAACACTGGCATGAAAAAATATTCTCTTCAAAAGCGTTGAATTTACAAAGCAGTACTATTGCATATGCTAAACGACTTTATTGTTATCTGGTAGATCTACCAGATTTAGAACATGATCCTCGAACCAGCATGAAACACATCCCTTTTCAATCGTGGTTTTCCTATTTCAGTTTTTTTTTATTTGCATCCCAGAGATAGTGTTTAAACAGTCCAAGAGATGATGTTAAAACATCCTAGAGATAGAATGCTAAAATGTTCGTTTGTGTGCTTCGGGTCAGTCCTTCGGGTCTCTCAGTCTGTCAGTGCTTCGGGTCTCTCCCCAATCAAGTGCAATGTACTACAGTAAAACTTGTTCAATGCGGAACATGTTTAATGCGAAAATCTGCCTGATATGAATATAAATCGCAGTCCCAGCAAACGTAATTTCTACAGTTTTACATACCATAATAAGGAATCTTGCCTAACACGGAAAAAATACTGGTCCCTTGAGATTGCGCATTGACCAAGTTTTACTGTATATTGTTTTTATAACAAATAAATGATTATGTTATTTTAATTAAATCAAGGGAGCTATGCCGTTACTGTGTACTTATACGGTGCTTCTGGTGGCGACCGTCTGTTTACTGGCGAGGCAGCAGCGGCGGTATTGCGGCAGCGATGGCGGCGGCGATGGAAGCGGCGGCGGCGGCGTCGCCAGGCGACCGGCCGGGGCGGAGGGCGAAGCGCGGGGGGGCAGGGGCGGCAGGGGGCGGAGGGACGAGGGCCGGGCCGTCGCCGGGCGACGCCGCGAGTGGGCGGGTGGGGCGTGAAGGCTTGTGGAGGAGCGCGGTTGGGCACGGGGGGGCGCGGCGGAGCGCAGAGCGGCGTGGAGGAGCGCGGAAGGGTGGCGCGGCGGGGCGCCGCTTGGCCGGGGGGGCGTCGCGGAGAGCGCGAGGGGCGAGGGGGACGCTGGGGGCCGCGGGACGGGGCGGACGCGTCGTGAACGCCGTCGGATGCACGCGGCGCAAACGGGGTTGAACACATTTTCCACCTGAATAAGTGTGTGTCGAATGCAGGTGGGTCACGTTCGTCTTAAGGATTCAGTGAACCTGCTTCTACCACCCCCGTCGGTTTCAGCTCTAACATATTTATTCTGACAGCAAAAACAGAGACAAGGTCTCCCGCGAAACTCAATTACAAGAATATAGCGAGTTGTTCGTTCAGTGAGTTCACTGATAGGTTCACTTGGAAATCTTACTTTATTTATCTCGTGCTCACGTTCAAAGACGTATTTAGGGTGAGAACACGACATACTATTTTTCTTTCTTATTTGTTTGCCCAAGAAATAACTTTGAAGACCCTACATTTGTATTGAATTCACAAACTTATTAAGTATACTTTTCACACACGTAACTACTGCAGGTAAAATCGATTTCCAACCTTTCTGACAGTTCATTTTGCTAGTTTTTACTTCTGCGGCGAAAATCAGGGATTTTTCGACAGCAAAACTCATATTCTGGGGCTCCATCAAGCATCTTCACGCAAAAATTAGACGAAAAATACTTGTTGTTTGCAAATATTGTCCATGCCCTTATTTAAAGCTCTGTTTTTTTTTACAGCAAATTTCATGAAGGAAATATTGTGGTTTTACCATAGCACATAGTGGCTCGCAATTTTTATAATTTTTCCAATTTTCGAAAATTCAGAGAGTTCAACAAACATGAGACCTGCGCCACTTTTTAAGCGTCTACACGTGTTAGATGAAGTACTTTATTGCATATTTACCCACTTTCTCGTTACCAGGGCCCGGCATTAAGAATTTTTCTGTCCAAAAATTACCGATTTTCGGTACACGTTTACAATACTTTCTGTTCTCAAGAAATAAGGCGAGAAAGTAAAAAGTGAGCCATTTCAAAATATTGAATGCGCATCGTATTATACCTTGATATAACGCGAGGGTTAAAACCATGGTTAGAACCGATGGTTGGAACCATCACTTTGGTTCGTGTCATTTTCGTTTCTGATCTTTGTTCGAGATATTTTAATGTTTTCTATAATAAAAGGAATACTAATTTGAAATTAAAATTAATTTTAATTTCAAATTGAATCCAGCCATTTTAGAATTTTTTAACTAAGTAAATACTTCATTGTAAGTTTATCATAAACGTACTGTTTCACAATCCTGGATTGATTGAAAACAACTTTCCATTTCTCTCTCCCCGAGTCAGTATTTTCTGTTCTGAGTAAGCCGGGCATAACATTTAATGTTTAATTCTATCAAAAGCATTATTCTTGAACTTTTTTCATTCTGCTTCACAAACGCTATAGTATATCACAGTAGTACATAGCACATGTTTATTAAATCTTTCCGTCAAAAGTAATTATAAAAATATTGTTTTTATTTGTCTATCAAAACTTAAACGCGTTTATCGCTTAGTTATGAGGTTGCTCTGTCAGGTTAATTTGGAAGAGAAAGGTGTTAATTTTTGGTCGATGTGCTGCCACTAATTGTGAGAATTAAGCTCACTCCATCTTAGATAGGTCAATTATCGAACATTTTCTGGCACAGTGCCAACAATTTGAACGTTAAGCTGACTAAGACTGCACGAAATATTCGAAAGAGAAAAACGACGAAGGAACGTTTATTTCTGAAGGTGTACCGAATTATAAATATTTAGGAATTCAATTCCAAATTCTAAAAAATCTCGAATAACCCAAGTTCACATCTAACAACGACAATAATAATAATAATAATAATAATAATTATTATTATTATTATTATTATTATTATTATTATTATTATTATTATTATTATTATTATTATTATTATTATTATTATTGCATGTCTTATTTGATAAAACAACAAAAAGAGCAATGATAATCGATGTTGCAGTTCCCACAGACGACAAACTGGTGTCAACTATTGCTGAAAAGAAACGAAAATACCAACCTCTCGCTGTGGAGTTGAGGGATATGTACAGGTTGCAGAGCGTAGACATAGTGCCTATGATAGTGTCAGCAAATGGCGTGGTAACCAAGGACTGGTTGAAAACTGGACAAAGGCTGCGATTAAAAGAAAAACACCTCAGAACAATGCAAAAAGCCGCTTTACTGGGCACAGCAAATATAGTCAGGAAATTTTTGAGTCTCGATTAGGGAAGAAAGCGTACTTAGAATATGAAGACATCACTTGAATCCATCAAAATGTAAAAGACTACAAGTTGTGAGAACTGTACTAACACAAGACCATAAGTAAAAGTATTTCTTCACCGAAGCTCCATGACTTCGTACTGACAAATTGTGTCTTGAGATTGTCCTCCGACACTTTTTGTAGTGAAAAGAAAACAAATAATGGTAATAATAATAATAATAATAATAATAATAATAATAATAATAATAATAATAATAATAATAATAATACGTAGTATGTTGCTTCTTCCTGTTGATCCTTTTTTTAGTAATGAAATAGAACACTGGATATTCGCGGAACACATCGAGACCATGTAGAATCAATCTTCATAGACATCAGGAATTAATATTTCTTGCTTATCATTTATTGCTGTTACACCCTAGTTATGATGTCTGAATGCAAATTTTGACAAATATATACAATAATGAATTATTTTAGCTGCCTACAATAAGTTCCGTACACAATGTAAAGAACATCGGCATCCATTATAGGGCATCTCCAGTAAGCATTACATTTTGCAAAACAAGTAAATGGAGTACTAAATTTGTATTGGTTTTATTGTATCACATTTTTTTAAATTTAATATTAGAATTTAAAACTATGTTAATTCTAATCCTAATAATTCCTTTCATTATGACCTCATAACTCTCTATATTTTATATAGCGCGTCAGGAAAGTCTTTCCGCACCGTCCCAAGTCAGAGCCTGCCGCAGCCTCCGCTTCCGACCTCCGCTTCGCTGCCGTGCGCGGCGCTAGAGTCGCTTCACCCCCTCCTTTCCCGCTGCTCCTGCACCCCCTCGGACGGTCCCAATGCTGCCTGGTTCTCGTGATACCAACATAATTTCTGTTGCTAGCACCCTACTTTGATGGTTACACCATAGAACAACACATCTATTCATCCATGGTGACACTGCAGAAAGCCTTTCCTATGTGCACTATATTTCTCTATATATTGTAATACAGGCTTCCTTTCACCTGCTCAAAGCTTTTCATTATCGTACATCGCAGATACTATGAACTACATACGTAAATTTCAAGCCGTTCACAGCACTACAAGTTTTTAATTATTTAGACTAAAATAATGAGTTAACACAATATCAAAGAAAATACATAATTTTCTTTTTTCTTTCGTCTCTTTCTTCTTTTCATTTGCCAGACTGAGTCGTGTTATTCGATGCTAGAAAGAGGAATTAGTTTGAACTGGGTCAGTTATCACCAACTCGATAAGATCGATGTGAGGGACTGGAGGAAACCATTGTTGAATTTATTGCATTTGCAAAATATTTCACTCGTCGCTGAGGTAATATAGTCTCGCATGCAAATTAATCAAAGTTTTTTTCTGGCAATTTCCTTTCAGATTTTAAATATTTTCCATTGATTTTAACGAAAGGCTTTTGGTGTTATATTAAGTCATTAAAGTAATAAACTATTTAAAAGTCTTCGTAAGAATCGTTTGAGTGACAATTTTTCAAACGACCACTATCTCCGTTCTTCATCCTTCAAATTAAAAACGCCACATGTCTACAGTTTTAAACTAATTGTGCTACAGCAGCACATAATTTCTCGCATTATTTATAAACTTTGCAATTTTCGAAAATTCATAAAGTTCAATGAAAATGACACATCATTTTTAACCGTCTTTTCCTATATTCGAGGAAATAATTTAAAGAAAATCTATCGAGCCATTTCTAAGATTTTTAATTTATTGCAGTAACTTCCAGCAAAAATACGCGAAAGATTCTCATTTCCTCAAGAAATTGTGCCAAACCTTATTTAAAGACCTACATTTTTGGAACAGATTTCATTTAACAAAAATATAAATCATTAATATTGTACTTTGTAACAACTAATATTGTTTTGTTTTGTTTTTGTTTTTCTTTTGGCAATTTTCGAAAATAAAGAGTTCATCGAAATTAGGACCAACACAATTTTCTTCACCGTCCTTTGCAATATAAAAAAATTGAAGTCGTTTTTGAGACAATAAACCGGCTTAGGTGACTCACGGCATGAACTGACGTCAATGCAGTGCCTCTGAGTCGAGGTCCTAAGGTTCGGGTCCTGACGGTGGAGAGATATTCGACACTAGCTAGATATCTGGGTCGAATTTAGCCGCTGTCCGGAGGAGAATTCTAGTAGCACGCTGCTCTGATGGGTAGATTTCCGTGGTTTCGCCGATCAACACCAGGCGAATACCGGAGCAGTGCCCTAACAAATGGGCCACGAATAGCGCGCGATTTTTCTTTTATTTTCCCTTTCCCATCCTCACTCTTTCAGACACATTTACATGCATTACAATACCACGCATATCGGAGATCAGTGGGGAGATCAGTCCGAAACTTATCCCGGTTGGGGTGGTACCCCGCTTGTGTGAGATACCTAGTTGGGGAAAACCCGACAAGCTGACGTGTAGGTCAGCGCCAGAACTCACCATTCAGCGGGGGAAATCACCGCTACCTCTCGTGATAAAAACATCCACTACAATTATGAAGCTAATGACCATTGCAGTTGACGCGTCCAGAAACACGAAATAATCAATCCAGAAAATAATTGTTTAGGAGTTTTCTATTTTTCAGGCCAAATTATAAGAAAACGACTCATATTTTCGAAATATTGTACCTGATCTTTTTCAAACTTTGTCTTTAAGAATTTATTTTTCGGAAAAATATCGACCTTCAGTATTGTAGTTGTAGGAAAACGTCAAAAGAATTGACCTTTTGCAGTTTTCGAAAATTCAGAGATTTCCACGAAAATAAGTCCCGCTCCACTTTTTTAGCGTTCCATAGGCTATCCAAGGAAAAAGTTGAATAAAAAAATTGGAATATTTTTGAGAAATTTTTGAAAATTTTATAGAGACTTGATGTGAAGTACCCCTGAAAATCGAAATACCCGTTTCAAACTTTCAGGCCCTTGAGATCTGCCAAATCGACCGCGAAATAACACTTTTGGAGAAAATCGCCCGAACGGTTTAGACGCTAACGTTGACTACAGATGGACAGACATACTTTTGTCGTCAATCTAATTCTGAGTAACAAGAATAAACAAAACAAGGACTTGGACTTTACAGCGTGTTAGATGAAGTAATTTAGTATATATAGAAACACGACTTCACGTTTTCGTTAACAGGGCTCCCCAGTATGTGTTTTTCTGTCAAATAAACGCGGTTTTTTGCATCAGCATTACAATACTCTCTCTTTCTACACAAGTACTTCGTAAGGCGAGACACTAAAAGAAAATCCCGTTACAGATTAATTTATTCCTTCACCATGTCATACTCTTTAGGTGGAGCCAATAATTTAAAGACGATATATTTTATTTCAGATTTCATGAGACCCCAACAGATATATGAGTGTACGACCTTCCTAGATTCCAAATTTTGCTTCGTTAGTTTTTCAGTGTGATATTAACATTAGATTAATTCCCGCAATCCATGTTTGCTATACTACAGTCGCTTTCATAAATCTTAATAACCATCTTTGTTTGACATTAGTCTTTCCACGAAGAGGCGATAACAGCGAAAAATTGCTTCTTCCTGTCAACTTCATTATCTTTCATTGAAGAACATTTACATATTTTGTATTGAGACGTATTGGCGCCGTTCGCTTATGCAAGTCGCCCAAATCCGGTGCCGAACATTCGCTCTATGCCGAATACCGCTTGCCGAAAAAAAGTAATGATTGGCAGGTAATAATGAATTCGGCAAGCGTTGAAGTAATGTGCTCGCCTTTTCCCGCTTCATGTCAATATTTCCGGTCACATCAAAAGTAGCGATAATTCGTTGTATTTTATTTCGAATGTGCATATTCATAATCGTCTATTTTGGTGAGCATTAAAATTCAATAAACAAAACATATCACAGCCTTGTAATGCAAATTAGTGGTGCTTCAAAAGCAGATGATTTGTCTTATTATTTGTAACGGTTACATAACATTACAATGCAGAATGTCCTATTAGCAATGTTACAAACTTCGTAGCCATGTAAAGGGGTCGATAATTATCCATTTTGGCCAATGAACGTGTGGTGGAAAATTTAATACAAATCAGTGACACATTTCCCCCTGATAGTTAGGCAACGTATCATGCATTTGTATTCGGCAGGTCACGTTGACACAGTCAAAGAAATTTTGTGTGCCCGCCGAACATCGACAAAAACTGGACCATCTTACTCTTCTATATGCCTTCCGAGTTCATAACATTTGTTCTGAGACACTATAGTACCTGAACTCGTGCGAAAATTTTGCACATTTCAACTCGATTGCATATGTTTTAGCAACCATCCATCACATATCTCTGTGAGGATGCACCCAACACGTAACATTGTACTCTACACGTAAACGTTTGGGGCACGTAGATTTACGATTTACTGTTCAGACCCAGCATTATAAAACGAATATATTTTGTGTATGATGTGCTAATAATGTTGTAGGATAGAGTAAAAGAATTGTTGCAATTTTCAGATGTTTTAATGAAGATGAGAAGTGCCATTTTTCTAAGATTGTGTGCTCCATTCTAGCAAATAATTTAGAGAAAAAATTTGAAGCTATTGTTGAGAACATTTTGAAAATGTCCTAGAGGTTTCACGTAAAGCAGCCGAAAAAATCAATAGATTTGTTTCTAATTCACAGGACCTGAATTGCACGCAGATCGATCACCGAATGTGCATTTTGAAGGAAAGTTTATGAACGGTTTAGGCACTGGTGTTGGCCACAGGCGGACAGAAACGCGTTTTTAAAAAGAAAAACAATTTTCAGTATCATGGACCCCAAAACCTGTCCATCACTGCCTCAACATTGATGTTTTGAAACATTACAATAATTTACCAAAACTACGTACGCGAGAATGTAAAAAGAATTCATGAATGGCATCATTTAGAGCTTCTTTGAACCATTTAAAGCACATTGTTGAAATTGAAACATCCATTTAACCAGTGAATGATTTTTTTTTATTTTCGGGGTGAATTGTTGGAGAAGAAAGTCTACAAGAAAATCACTAGGATTGTTAAATGTTAAATATTAACATTCAAATCGTAGGGACGACCGGGACTGGTTGGCACAAAGGGTTGGTTGACACTCAGGTTTCTACTGTCAGAACCTGGTAACGAAAAAGTGGATTAATATTGTTCCTAAATGGAGTAAATTACTTCTAGTTGTGTAGCCAAATTTCATGTTTTGTGGGTCTTTAATACCGAAAAATCGATTGACGGTAAAACGTCTGTCTGTCCCTGTGGTCAACGCTAACGCCTAAACCTTCAGGCGATTTTCTTCAAAACTGATAATCCGCGATCGATCTGAACGAACTCAAGGCCC
Source organism: Teleogryllus occipitalis (assembly GCA_011170035.1). Classification (NCBI taxonomy): domain Eukaryota; kingdom Metazoa; phylum Arthropoda; class Insecta; order Orthoptera; family Gryllidae; genus Teleogryllus; species Teleogryllus occipitalis. The sequence goes on along the minus strand of BLKR01010454.1, from coordinate 40,161 downwards.
TGCAAATTTGAAATGGAAATTCGTTTTTGAGAATACTTTACATGGAGCTTCACAATTTTCTCAAAATTTGCTCCAAATATTTAGATTTAAACTTGTCCTCAGATATTGTAAAAGATGCTCAAAAGAAAGGCGTGGATCTCATTTTTGGTGAAATCCCTGATTTTTCGAAAATTGTTCCGAATTTTTTATCTATCCACACTTACAATATTGATGGAGGTTTTTTTTCTTAATGATTCATCCTTCCTTCATCATTTCATGTAGTACAATTTTTTTAATATATGAGTAGTTCTCGCGTAATTTTGCGTGAAACTTAGGCAATTTTTAAACAATCATTTTCTCAAAAACCGGCTCCAAATTTTGTCTTTATTTTTTCTCGCATGTATCAAAAAAAGGCATAGGAATTGGTGTCAGTCGCATTTCCGGCAAACACACTGCACTTTCGAATGTTGCTTAAAGTTCACATTGCGAAATTACAAATTTAAAAATAGATATGTGTATGTGCTCTCTCAAATGAAATCTGTTCTAAAAATAAGGATTTTAAAAAAATGTTATGTACAATTTTTTGGATAAACGAGTATTTTTCACGTAATTCCTGCTTGAAGTTAATGCAAATTATTAAAAAAATATGTTCTCAAAAACCGCTCCAGATTTTTTCTTTAAATTTTTCCACAAATGGAACAAGAGACACTTAAAATAATGGCGTGGGTCTCATTTTCGTTGAAAATTCTGAATTTTCGAAAATTGCAAAAGTTTGAAAGTAAGTGCTGTTGAAATGCGACTAGTTTATTAATTTACTTAACACTCGGATTTTGTTTTAATAGTAATCAGTTAAAAGTTTGGTAGATGTCAAATACTCGGCTCTGTAATGGTTAAACGATATGTCTGAGACCAAAAATGTCCAAAAAAGTACCCTTAATACTACATTATTGTAATACCAATATTAATAAAATGTTATCAGCCCAGTTTTACTTTCTCGCCCTTACGAATGGAAGACGAGAAAGTATTGCAATCGTGCTCCGGAAAACGGCACATTTTCAACAGAAAAACTCTTATTCTCGGGCCCTGATAACGACAAAGTGAATATATTCTATTACCATATTTAGTAAATTACTTCCTCTAACACGTGGTGCAGCTACAATCCATGTTTTGTGGGTCCTTAATGCCGAAAAATCATTGGACGGCAAAACGTCCATCCGTCGGTCTGTCTGCTATCTGTCCATCCGCCTGTGGTCAACGTTAGCGCCTAAATTGTTCAGCCGATTTTCTCCAAAATTGATATTCCCCAATCGATCTGAATGATCACGAGGATTTGGAAATTTCAATTGCATATTTTAATTTTTGAAGGTACTTATACGAAACTTCCACGAAAAATACCAAAGATTATCCTTAATAAATATAGTTCTCACTGATCCAATCAAATTTGTTAAAACTAAACTAGAGTTGCGAAAAAATATAAAGAACTACCGATTGGCGCCAACCAGCCCCAGTCTCCTCGCTTAAATCTGCTTTGGTTCCTTCAGAACAAGTAAATTCCGTATCCCAATTTATTCTCATGAACTGTGACATTTCATTCTCAGCGGTATCAAATATTTCCTCCGCTTAGGTATGAAATTATTTCTTTAAATCGTCGTGTCTGCAGCAGCTACAAATTTTAGATCTTATTCAAAAAGGATTTATTGACGCGTCATCAGTATATATATATATAATTTAAATGTATATGTTTTAATATGAAAAATGGAACATCCTGTCTTACTATGAATATTTTGAACAACTTCGTTCCATAAATATATATAAGTGTGCGAGATTTTGAAATGTCTCATTTTCGCTCCTCAGTGGTTTCACCCCTGGGTTTCCGTGTCCATGTGCGCGGGAGGTGAAAACGTGACGTATGTCAACAGTAACACTAAGTAAGCCTTTATAAAAGTTTGAAACCCTGCATTCCTTTCAATAATGTAATTATCACAGTACTGCGCCCATTTCGTCAATCGGGAGCTTAATGATGTCAAAGCATTGGCCTTGGAGTGCAGCTATGGAAAAATGTACTAGTTTTCTCCCTTCCGTCGACGCGCGTGCGGCGCGTGCCGTGTGAAGCCTTTGTCATATGATTCGTCACTCTCGAAAGATGTTAAATAATTTTCAGAGTGCATGTGCCAAGCTTTCGTGAAGTTTGCTGTGCAAAATGTGCGTATTGTTTATTCGATGTCTCACCTTGCGAACAGGCCTTTTGCTTCTCAAGTCAGGAACTTTTCGTCTCCCACTTCTTTTTCAAATATCTCAGGTCGATAAAAAAATGTTGTTGATTCCTCATTCGTCTGGATTTGTTTCTAATGTGTTTAGAAAAATTGCTGTGCGCTGTTTATTCTTGTACGTGCGAGCACGTGTAGCAACGCACTCGAGGAGAACGTACCCTGGAGCACCCAGCTCGTATCCCAGCTCGAAACTGCACACCCTTCCAGGGTCTGATATCGTTATAACATGCCGAAGTGTTACCATAGCAACAGACGCAGCCAATGGCGGAGTTGTAAGAGTCGAATACAGACAGAGTATCGATATTCTCCGTCTCTTCTACATGCAGGTTGTAAAACTACTGCAGAAACGCCTCAAGACATATTTAACGTGTAAATACAAATGGCATTCGAGAAATATGATTTGGAAGTAAAATAAATTTATCAAACCTACTGGTTCGTTTTTCATCAGCTTTTTTGTATATAGAAGTTTGATAGAAGAAAATTGGGCCAAAATGAGTTTCAGAAATGAAATAAACAATTTAAATTTTTAATTAAAAAACTAATGAATATGCGTGTTGATTCATCCACATACATGTCTAAAATCGTGTGCAAATGATTTCAAACATCAGGTAATCATTTAGGACATTTGAGATCTTAATTCTTCTTACGCGAGCAGAAATAATGTTTTTATTATATACTTATTTATTGTTTGAATTATTGTTTGTTTATTTATTTGTTTTATTTATTTATAAATTTATACAGACAATTTATTGTTAAAATTACATTAAATAAGTTTAAGTGAAATGTCTGCGTTTATTCTAGTCAACGCAATTATTTCAAAAGCAACATTACAAAAGTTACACACAATTCTTAGCATATAAGTTATGCATTAATAGTCAGTGGCGAATCCAGAGGTAAAGGGACTGTGCCCCCACCCCACCCTAACTCAACATTTTTGTGTATTTACTGTACGTATTTTACGCACAGTACAACACGTATTTCGTGTATTTCTTTAAATAGTCACTGGCGGATCCACGGAAGCATGGGGGCCACGCCCCCTCCCAAAAGGCCTTGTGTTTTCGTTCACCTTCCTTTATTTGGCAAAATTGATTAAAGTATTTATTTATGTTCGAATTATTTAATTATTTGAACAAAAAATTGTATACTATCATATCTATAGTATATAAATAATATACAATATAATAACAAATATGTTTATTATTGAACAAAAATCTATGATCCCCCCCCCCCAAAAAAAAGATCGGCTGGATCCGCCTCTGAAAATAATTACCAGGTATACATGTCATCTCACATCTAAAGTAGTATTCTCATTATAAATACACGCATTCTTTTTTATTTCAATAACACAATTAAAAAATAGTATTTAAAAAAATATTCATGGTGCCTCCAAACTAAAATTGCTCCCCAACCCTCGACGGGCATACTTTCTGGATCCGCCGCTGTTAATTACAATTTAATTACAATGTCTTGAAAGAAAAAGGAATTTAGGAATCAAAATTTTAGAGTAAATATTCGAGCATTCGTAAGTATGTATTCGCAGTTTCATACGTTTTTGATTACAATTTAATTACAATGTCTTGAAAGAAAAAGGAATTTAGGAATCAAACTTTTAGAGTAAATATTCGAGCATTCGTAAGTATGTATACGCAGATTCATATGTATTCACCAATACGTTTTTGGCAATACCTCACTTAAAATTAAGGGACCCGTTAGGTTCTTTGATAATATCTTATAATCTAATAACATTTTATAATCTAATATCTTAATTTATGAACTAATAACTTATTTTAATGGATTCAAACATTGTACCATCGGTCTAAGTACGAGAACTTTATTAGATTGAAATACAAATCGGGTGAGAAACAAGAATATGATTTATTACAGATTTCTCTATATTCATAGTTTTCGTCAAAATGAACGTCTTTCGTATCATATATAATACATTTCTTGTAAAGAATCTCAGAAAGAATCTTCACCTGATGCATGACAGAAAGTATATTCGAATTTTTATCTTGGAAAGATCGAGTTAGGGTTTTTTGAAGTGTGGTGTTGGTGACACTGATTTGTCAGTCAACGTCGGGCTGCTGGCGTCTGGGAATGGCTGCGTCTCACATTATGATTGTAGTTCGCGTGTGGAGCGGACGTGCAGAGCGCGTGTCTGGATTTTAGAACTTCGTTGTTGCGTGCTAGGCGTCTCGATAGTTTGTAAACATTCCATTGGTTGCCAAGGCACGTTTAAAATAAGCATCGCGTTTAGGTTACCATGAACTCGTGTAACCGGCACAACCTTATGGCAAAATTATTTATTGTATTGAGCGTAGTGTAACTGACAGCTAAGATATTGGTTTGTGACGGTAATTGTCTCAAAAATAGTTGTCATTCTTGCAAATTCAGTTATTTGCCATAATTTATGTTGTCATGAATTTTTGTAACTCCTAGAAGTTCAGTCAGTGCATTGTTATTTGACAGAACACATTTTTAAAGTGACAGGGTGCGAAACTGAATCTTAATAGTAAATTATTGTACAGAGTATTCTATACAATGGCATCTGTTGTGGAGATTGATGGCAGTGTCCTGGAAGGTGTAAGTAACAAGTGTTTATAGGTTAATTAATGCTTTATAGCTGGAATATCGGTGACAAGATTGAAACAATTTCCAATAAAACTATATTTTAAAAAACTGTGTTTTGTTATTGTGCTCTAAGAATATTTTGTTTTCAGGGTGGCCAGATTCTGCGAGTTTCTGCTGCACTGAGCGTATTAATGAAGACACCTATACGTATTACGAAGATCAGAGCTGGTAGACCAAAACCTGGCTTGCGCCCTCAGCATCTTAAAGGTATACATTTTTTTGTACTAGAACTAATAATTTCTTTTTTTACGGCTACTTAAAATTTTATTTATTCCATTAAGAAATTAAATTAGAAAATGGAACTAATAAGACAAACTCATCTACAGTTCATTTAGAGATATTTTCAAACTGTCTTTTGTGAATTGAGCACACTGTTCAGAAAGACATTCAGTAATTCTAATGACTCGTGCTGAAATTTCAAGATCCTGGCCAAGGTTCAATCCCATTCTATATATCATTGATACGGGATATCCCTATGAATGGGAGGATAGTATCATTTAGACCTTCCAGTATTTTTTAGTAAGATTCTTATTTTCTTGTCTGTGACTTATTGTTAAGTGCATTATTTAATTTATTGATTCTTTACTTGTTCATTATTCTGATTTTTTGGCTTATATTGTTTGTATTTGGCTATTAGAAGAATTTGCATTAATGGGAGTCACTACATTTGTTTATTGCTGTTGATATTATGCAAAGACCAGCAGAACAGTGGTGGCAAACATTTTTTGACAGAAGTATGAACAGGGTAAGTTTTGGATGTAATTGTATTGTTCTTTAACCTTTATGAAGTCATTCTTTTTTCAGAATGTAATGGATTCTAAGATTATTAAGAGGCGATCTTTCATATTATTGTAATGGTGGAACATAAACCAGAAATTCTAAAATTTTGAAACGTTGACTTTCTGTATATTTACAATGAGTACTTGTAAGTTCAGAATGAAAAAAAAATTCTAGGTGTTCATGCGGTTGTAGAAGTAGGTTGAATTAGCTGTATTTCAAATAAAATATAATTCTGGTTTTTAGAATCCGATTCATTGCTGATGTTCAAAATTTTTGTAGAAGTTCTTTAACTCCCCATCCAGGAGAAATAGAGTGAATGCTTAGTAGAAAATGGATGAAAATACCTTAAATGAAACTATAATAAATTATACACCTCTAACACAGTTTTGAATTTGTAATTAATCCAGATTCCAATTTTACACTACCAATGATCTCGGCAAAGAAAAACAATTACAAAATTTATTTGGTGCTCTGAGCTGTATAACATAACGGCTGTCATAGCACATCATAATTATCATTGTGCTCTTTTATTTATGACATGAATGGAAATTGGATAATTATTAATAATGCTGTATTTTGTTAATATCAAAATTCTTCACAGAGTTCTATCTACTTCGTTATTTTTAGTGTCACGTAATGATTAAGATAAAAATGTCCTTACATGTTGCAAGATGAAATAGTTTCCCAGATGTTATTTAAGTATTTGAAAATGTAGGAGCTGAATTGAATTTTGGTATATCATTGTATTGAAAGTCTCTGAGCATATACTTCTCATACCTCCTGTACTGCATTTTGAGTTTAATTTGTGATCTGTTAGTCTTAGTAATCCATATTCTGCTGTATGGTTGTCTTAATCAATTTTTTGTTCTATATGTTAAGTTTCCTTGAGAATTTATTGAAATAAGGATGAAAGTTGTATGTTGAAATATATTTGAAGGCAAGAAAGAAGGATAGCTACTTATATATAAAATAGTATATACTTAACCTACGTATTTCACTCTTTAAATAGTGCTTACAAAAGTTTTAAGTCATCTAAGATCAGGTTTAGGCCCATCATTATGCTTTCAGAATTCGTTCAAAGGCAGTTAAGGCTCTATAAAGTACAGGATGTAAATTTTGTGAATATTCATCATTTTCTGATGTACAACATAATGTGTCCTTATACATGTTTAACCTGTAATAACAGATGTGAATTTATGTTACACAACTACAGACATGGGGTCAAAATGACTCTGTATGCTTCCTCAAGGATTTATGCCTTACTAATTGACTTTTTTAAATTATTTTTTGTGGATATCGTGAAATTACTTTTATAATAATAAAAATTGTTTTGAACAATTTTGAGATAATAATAATAATTATTAATTACTTACTTTTTAAATGCGTCTCTGTGGTCGAACTATTCAGGCTAAATATTTGATAATGAATGTAATGATTAAACTCATTTATCAATATTTTATAAAAACTATTTTATAGCTTTTATGATTGGTACATATTGTTGATGAACATTGTCTACACAGTGAATTTTACAAGACCAACAAATAGTATTTGTTTTCATCATCATTTTCTTAGGACAAATAGAGCAGTATTTTCTTGTTGATGGTTTTTATCATCCTCTGTTTCTCTTCCCTACGTAGATTCTTCTTAATGAAAATTCTGTTGTGTTGTCGAAGACATGTGATGGACAATCTCCTTTCTAATTCCTTGGTAACTACTTCCTTAGCAAGACTTTTTATAAAATCGTCTTGTTACTGATGCACTAGCACTAAATGAGACAAAATATCTAGATAATACCAAGGATAGTGCTTGAAAAATAAAAATAATACATACAATAAGTATAACTCGCATAGCGTAAATAGTACACACAAGCCTGCCTTCGGTAGTGTTAACAAGACCTATTTTTCTTGTCACATATTCACAGACGTGGAGTCAAACTGACTCTGAGACATGCTAAGCTAATTTTAAGAGGAAATAAATCGGATAAATCAAGATGTTAAAATAGACAAACCGCATACACAATATTGAAGAGTTAGTTTGAAGGTACTGATGTCCTGGTGGAAATAGCAGAAACATTAAAATTATAAAATAGAACAATGGAAGAGAGCGAAATCAGTTTGACTCCTGTCTGTGGTTACGGATTAAATATTTTTAAAGCCTTTCCTGATGCATTGAAATTGTTGTACAATTAGCATGTGTCAAAAATGAAACAAACATTCTTCCAAAAATGAAACATGGTACTGTAATTACATCAACATAACTAAACAATGTTTTTAATTGTAAAAGACAAGAATTTCAAAGCTCACTGCGGGCTTTATTTCTCCAAATTGTGGTGAGTCTTTTAACAAGCTTTGAAAGTATGGATGATTTCCTTCAACCTGAAAAAAAAATCATCAAAATTGGATGATTTTTCAATAGTTGCGATTTTTTAAGTGCATTTTTACCTGATTTTATTTATAATTGGAATAAACTTCCAATTCCATCCACTCAGTATCCCAGGTATTGTATCCTTGACTTTTTGACAGCTTGTGGTTATGAGATTTCTCAATATTACATGCTTCTATGTTTTTGACACCTTACCTGATACTGAGTGGTTCAGAATCAAACTTATATTCAACATACACTGAACACAGGTAAGAAAGTACTTTTGTTAATGTCTTAACTTTTGAAAAATCATGAATTTCAATTTTGTTTTGAAGAAAATCATCTACATCAAAGTTGATAGTGTGCTTTGTTTAATAAAGTCCATTTGTGCTTTGAAATTCATGTTGTTGTTTTTAAATTAAAACATTATTTGTTTTTCTTTTGGAAAAGGAAGGTGATGCAGAAGGGGTGAATTCAATTTTCATCTCTCTCTCTCTCTCTCTCTATTTTTTGTTGACCCATGTTGGTTCTTTTTTGAGAAGTGTATGTATTTATTGAATACAAATATATGGAATGGTATTGCTGTTCATGCCAACACCAACTATTATTCTTCAGTGGTCATGTAGTCTTAGCAAAAGGTCTTACCTTTGGCAATTCTCTGGTGTCATCTCTGAATTTTTTTAAAATAACCCCATGAACATTTTGACAAATGCTGTGATGAGGTCTCTGTATTAGCAAGTGATCTAATATTACGGTGAATTTAGTTATGGGTGGTGCTAATCCCCTTGCATTATCATATCTTTGTATTTTTCCAAAGATCATCATCTGTTCATTGTGTTCTTCCAGCATTGACTTAAGACTTCATTTCATTTGTCCATTTTTGAACTGTTGGAATGGCTTTCTGTCATCTGCTGCAGGTTGTTATTGCTGCCTGATAGACCATAAATTATAAAATAGTAGTAATCTTCAATATGAACAAATGCTTAAAATACCCAAGTCCTTTTTTGTGTGTGCTTATGTTAGTTGTTAGTGTGGGCAAAACTTCGGTAGTGTTTTTCTGATATCATGAAATCAGGAAAACACTAGCTCTTCAAAATTATTTTTTCAGGGAATACTTGTGGAACAGTTTTACAACTCCTTATAACTTAATTTTACTGTGGATCTCAGAATACTGAAAGTTTTTTTTTTGTTTTGTTATTAATGACAGCAGGATGCTTTTTTGACACTTGCCATGCTTTACGGCTTGAGCGTTCCAGAGGTTGGGAGGTTCCAAGTGTGATCCCTGCCAGGTGCCAGAGATTTGCCTGATGTGTTAAACATCAGTGAGTTTATGATGCTTGCTGGGATCAAAGTCATAGATTGACTGCTCTGATTAGTCATTTTCCATGATTTCCCTGATCACTTCCAGGTGAATACTGAAGGAGCACCCTCAACAATAGGTCACAGACCATGTGTTATCCTTCTTCCCCTATCCTGTTTCATTCCCATCCTTAGAGCCAAGCGATGGGTTGATCATCTATACTACTGTGGCCCTTCCCACTGATCTAGAAAACCTCCAAGTATGGAGGCAGTGATAGCCTGAAGCAGGCTGTAGATTCAGTAAAAAAGATATTTATATTAACAAAATGTTCAATGTATTATAGATAATCCTATAAATTATGAAAGTTGGTTTATTACAACATTAAATTTTGATATCACTTCATACAACGTTTCAGAGTGTGCATCTCCATTTTCTGTGCATCTCCATTTTCAGGTACATTTCTTTTGACAAAATACATCAATATTAAAAGTGAATTAATTATTATGAATGAAGACATTATGTAACTTAAGGAAAGATATTTATACGTCAGTGTTTGATTTAGTGAAATTAACACATCTATTATGACTTGTAGAATAAGTTCATCATGGAGATAGAACATGTAAATAATTAAATTTTTCCTAATATAACACAGAAGTTTTATATTCAAACAAAAAATATTTTATGAAACTAACTAGGAGGATATGTATCCCAAGTACAAATCTTCTCTTATCTGGATGTATTGTTTGTTAATGTTCTGTTCATGTATGTTTTCATTCAAGCATAGATTTCTTGCTCACTCCAATGTTGTAAAATGAACCTTCAAAGTTGAATATCCACAAAATACATTTTGTGGACATAAACCATCATTAGCAGACAAGCTATCAGTAATGAAATAATAGTTTAGATGACTTCAATGTTCTACGTATTCCTGCTTCTGTATCAATTTCTCTGTGATGATTTATTCAATTTGTGTAATCATTCTTAATAGTTCATGCATCATTTTGCTTCTTTTTCATAATTATTTTTTTGTCATTTCCTGATAATATGGTTCTGATATTATGTGATCCAATAAGATTTAAAATGAGAAATGTTCCCTTTGAAATATGGCCATTGACTAAGGAAACTACAGAAAGATCAGAAGGCACTAAAAACGTACTGACAAGCTTAAGCCTCCATTTATTTAATCATTTCAAATAGCTCCCTTTCATTGTTTTAATACTTAATGAATACTTTTATAGTGCAGCCTTTTTTCAATTGCTCCTGAAGCAATGGCTTTACTTCAACCATTTTCAACATCTTGTCATCTGTTGAGTGAAAGGAATCAATATGTTTCTTAATTTTATCTTTATTGTCTGATTTTTCAATGGATTGCAAAAGATCTTCAGTGTGAAAAAATTTATCTGTAATAGCACTTTGTATTTTCTGGAATTTCTCATGGGGATACCGTTTTTGTTGCAATTTCTTTTTTTGACAAGGGTTTCTCCTATTGTAATTAAACTCTTGTTTATCTTTTCTACATTCATTTTGCCAAGACTTAACAAATTATCTGAAGAGCTTAAATTGTCATTTTCTTGATTTCCACGGATTTCACCATAGTCACGGGACATTCCGCTACTTTCATTATTGTCACGGGAGCCACTAATCTTGGCGATCTCTTCACTAACAAAAATCCTTTTTGGAAGCTGACTCCCTTTTTTCGACATGAATCACAAATTCGCCAATGTAATGACTCCTCAAAATCAAGTTTCACTAGTCAATCATCATTTACACGTCTTTGAGATTTTCTTTTCTTAAAATCATGTTCAGAAATAATAAATGGTTTGAAACATCTGTGGTATCTCATACAATGATGGCCACTCATGTTGCAGAACAAACTCTAGCATTCTTCTTTTTATAAAATGCGTATTGTGACTGATGTTCAGAAAATTTTACTCATGTCCCTTGACAAGTGGTAGGTTGTATTTCACATGCAAGGTCAGGAGGGCACCCTCTCCCTAGGACGCAAAGGGACTCAGCAATAAAATTTGTTTCGCTGACACAAGGAAAAGCTGAAGGAGAATTTGTTTCGTTGTCACCCATCCATTCTGGGGGCAGAGTGAACATCTGAAATACTAATAATTCTTGAAACCCCTGCGCACACCCTCATACTTACAATTATTTTTTATAGCTGTATGTGTGGAGTGCCCACTTCTTTTATTGTTGTTTTTTATAGAAAATTGAACAAGAAATATGCCTATATTGTTTTCAAATTTTTATCTCATCAAGTTTATATAGAAATTTTCATTGTTTTAAAATTAAGCATTTATTTTTTGAAAAATTTATTTGCTGAGGAATAAAATACACATTTCAAAGTATTAAACTTAAAAAAAGGAATTATTATATTAAGTACATTCGGAACAACAATTGATCATATTTTGTGAAGTACACGATCGTTCCAAAATTTATTATAGGCATAACTACACAAATAATCAATTTTCTGGTAAATAAAAGAACATGCGTCTCTTTTTTTGATGTCCAGATTTAAGAAAAAAAATATCATACATTTTAAAAAAAGTGTCAACTCTTGTGCAATTTGAAGTGGAATGGCTCTGTAGTGGGAAATTCTGCATAACTGAGTTTTATGTATTTATATAATGGCATTTACCCCTGTTTTAGGAAACCTGCCATGCACAGATCTTCGTTGGGTACAATTCATATGTTCATCTTGAAATCATCTTGATTATCAGAACATGGCCAATCGAACATTGTGCTCATGAGGGGTTGCCTAAAAATCAAATGCAGTGTCACTTATATAAGTGCATATAACTCTATTATAAAAACCTCTATTTAAAATTAATTTAATGTAGATAGTTGAGAGAACTGAATATTTTAAAATTATCATCCAGTTGTGCGTTACGGACGTTAGAAACTTGTTTGAAGGTAATTTAAATAGTTTAATTGATTTCTTGAGGAAAATAAGTGTAATGTTATGACAATTTTCATATTAATTTGATGGTTTGATGTAAAACCCAGTACATTACTTGTAAGATCATTGTCACATCATTGAACCAGTCAGTTCTAAGTCTATGGTCCTGCGAATTGCTGCAATATCTTTGATACTTTTTTTTTCTCACAGAAGTTACTAGGATTAATATGGGAAAACTCAGTAATGTTTGATTTTATTAATCTTTAAGTGTACTGTATGGACACAAGGAATACACAATAATTACTGTTTTTCAAGTAATGAAAAAGAAAAGAACTATCTACATCTAATGGAGAGTTTTGTGCACTGAAAAGACACCCATCAAGCAGCTGAGCTCTCACTGGCAGTTGACCAATTTTTAAAATTTTTCCCATGTTGCCCTGTTCCAGAAATACAACTCAACTCTAAATATTCACAACAAACCTCAGCTTACTACAACCATTCTGTGATGTTCCTGTTACATATAGACCAATCACTTTCCAAAATCGATGTGCTGGTTCGTGATGTGGCGATGGTATGTATGGTGTAAACAGAACTTGCTTTCTTTGGCTGCTCTCTTCAATGCCTAGGTATCGGTAGATTGCCTGCAGATAGATCTTGACTAGCAAAATCTTGTCTTTGCTCAGCTCTTCTTGTAAGTGATGCACATACTTTTCATTTTCTCTTGAGCACAGTTCTTTTGTTTTGTTTTGTTTTTTTTTCCCCATGAAGCTGTGGTAAGGTTACATGTTTTACATTTCTCTTCTAAAATAATATCTATTTTTTGCAAAGTTCTTGAAGTATGATTCATGGAAGGAAAATCATTGGTTGAGGGAGAGTGTTATGGGAGTGTTTTGTATGAAATCACTTTTCTTTTCCTGAAATTGTATTATTCTTTCAAATATTTTTACTTCATCTTTCAATGATGACAGATTAACAGGTTAATGAATGTTGAGGCAACAGTCCTAGAAAATATTTTGTATTTCCCAAAAGTTATTAATCATCTTCTAGGGTACGTTGTTGAATCTCTCTCGAGAGTTCATGTGTATTTTCTTGTTACTCACAACAAATGCAACAGATGTGAAATATTTATTTCTTGAGAGTTTGTGAATGGTTGTTGTGTCTTATCATTTAACATTAAAACTCAGATTGACAATTGTCTATTTATCTTCATCTCACTGTCGGAAAAAACATTATTTTCTCTTTTTGGATAGTCGTATTCTTAATGTTATAATTTTAGCCCAAACTATTGGAACGTGTGTGGAAATCTTAATTATCATGAAAGAAAGCAGAGTAATACTAAGAGGTTTCTGGAAAGAAAGAAAAAGAATTCAAATTTTTAACAATTAATACAACTTTGAACGGTCTGTATTTGTTGATTAAAATTTTGTATCAACTATATAAAAATGCACTTTTTTTTTCTTTCTTCTTATTACCATATTTGCTGGTGTATAAGATGTATCCCGTTTTCAAATTACATTTTGTGAGAAAAAACTGAAGCATGTGTCTGGGAACTTAACAAGATTATCAAAACACTTGTAATTTTTACCTAATGTTTTTTACTCAAATTTCAAATTTCCTCAAAAAATAGAAATTCAAACACAACAAAACTTGCAAAGAGCATTGTGGTTGATGCTGAATAATATTATTACTTTTTACTCCTCACTTTCACTTTCAGACCCAGAAACTACTTCTTCACAAATATCATTTGATGTCTTAAAATGAAACTTCATCTCAGACGCGCATAAATGTTAGCTGATCTCTCAGTATGCCGTAGTTGTCCTCTATTGCTTTTGATCATAGCTAGTCGAATAAACAAGAGGTAAAAACAAAATTTAAAAAAATATTAATATCTCTAATTACTCTGTTTAAGAAACAGCAGATTTAAGGGCACATTCTGTACTCATTAAGTTGGTGTTCAGTTGTTCTTCCTTCTTGTTGCTCTAAAGCTATTACGATTATTGACTATTGGTATTATAAATAGGTGAATTTATAAAGGTGCATATTCTACTTTGGTTTCTAGGAAGACAGTAATGATAGGAGTTTGGTGTTTTAAGGGTTGTTGTTTTTTGTTGTTGTCAGGTGGCTTTTCTTCAGTGTAATGTCAATTGTCATATTATTTATTTTCCGATTGCTTCTTCCATTGTCAGCTTCAGAAGTGAATATGTTTGTAATGCTACTTAACCAGTAATTACACCCATTGATAATTTTTTTTCTTTCTTTTTTTTTTCTTTTTTAATATATCCTATTATACTTTTGGTTCCATAGCATTAAGGTGAATCAAAGCATAACTCAATATCATCATTTATTGTACATCAGTCATCATGTAAAAGTTTTGAAATCTTCTGCTGTGTCTCATCAGGAACTGAAATCAGAATAATTACGAGATCAAAAATATAGCCAAAATGAGGTGAAAAGTAGCGCCAAAGCAAATCAATAATCGCGATACTCATAGAAAAGAGAATAAAAAATGTCGTAGATTTCCAAAAAATTACCTTCCAGGGCAATCTCTTGCAGAGATACAATGAGAAACGTGTTTTTCACGTTTCATTTTTTTTTTCTCAGCTTCTATCGCTTGTATCAGGCTGGAAAAAAATTGCAGAGACCGGGAAAAATTGTTGAAGTCGAATTTTGTGAACCAATTTTTGCGCCAAATTCGAATAGAAAAAATAAATAAGTTTTCGAAATTGATTTTCGACGTGAATGACGTTGGAGTACAATCTCAATTTGTTTTTCCTGTAATGTTTCATAACATTGTATAAGATATATTTTTTATTATCTTCCTTACGAGTAGAGCGATTATCGATTTGGTTTGAGGGCACTTTTGATCTCCTTATTGGGCTATATTCTTTATACACATGATGTACTTCCACGGTCAGAGTCTAGATCGGGGATGTCCGGGTTACTCCGCGTTGAAGGCTGAGGTGCCGCCGTTTATATCATAATATCGTAGTCTCCTTCAGGGTTGTAGTGCGCCAGGATTTTTTCAATTTTCCCCCCGCCAGTATCCCTGGCGAGGCGGGAATTTATTCAAGATTAGGGGGTAATGCTCCAGCATTTCTGGTTTTGGAGTTTAGAGGATGGCATTAACTTAAAAATACTATTTTAAATTTTACTTAATCTATTACATTATGCCACTTTGGGCAAACGTTAAGATTTACTATACAATTCTTCACTATGATTATTTAAAAGTTCCTGATACTGTCCATTTTTATTATTATTTTTTCATTAAATCATTCACGCTCTCATTCGTACTTAGACTATACTTACAGACACATTCATTCCACACTATATATACTTTCACATCACTTTGTTCGCCACGGCGCTGACTTCACTCAAGCGCCCGTGTCTCCGCGACGCTTTCGTTTCCAGGCGGTCTAGGCCCGGCGGTGCGCGTTTCCGCACCTCCCACGCGGATTCCGGCATGCGCGCGAGGATGTTGGGCGCTCCGATTTATATAGTAGATGGGCCAAGCTATGATTGGCTTTGGTGACCGACCAATGAAGCGAGGCCGGGTGATATGCTGACGTGTCGGTCAATTAGGCGGGACCGGGTGGAAGGGGAAGGAGGCGAAGGTGGAACGGGCAGGATGACAAGGGATGTTGCCTCGTTCCGCCTACTCACTAAGACGTCTAGGAACGGTAACCCACATTGTGGGTACGAGACGTCGACGACACCTTCCTGATATGGCTTCACGGACGGGATTCCCTTCAGGACTTCCTGGGCCATCTAAACCGCTCACCGGAAAATAAAATTCAGAATGCAGATAGAGAAGGACAGCCAGCTACCGTTCCTGGACGACTTGGTGAGTTGGCGGAACGACGGCAGCCTGGGGCTGTTGCTTCAGTACATTCAATGCGTCATAAGGTATGTTATCACTAGAGCCCGGAAGTTTGGCAAGATGCCTTTTTGTTATTGTTCTATTTTATGACTTTTAACAATAGGAATCACTTAATTGCAGTTGTGGAGTTGCTTTAGTAGATTTTCATTTAGCCTTTTTTCGCCTTTTACGTAATTATTTTGTTTTTTCCCTCCTGTTCACCGATCTCGATCAAGCTGGATATAATACCTGCAAGCCTGGACAGCACGAAGTTAAGGTTGTGTTTTTGTGTTTCTGGGAAAGCAGAGGCTGCGTTAAAAATGTAAATGAAAAAGGAAGATGATGCCTTTGATATTTTTTATTGGTGCCGAATTTTGTTACCTTTGTTGCCAGCATTGATATCAGGTTTTGTTCGCCCATGAGAAATCCAATCCTACTGTTGAGAATGGCCTCCGATCTCTTTTGAGGATAGCTCTCAACGCTATATGACATACCCTTCTCAGTTCTGGTGATTACACAAGTGCAAAAAACGCAAAATATCGTTCTGTTTTCACTGATATCATTTCACGAATCCAAAGGGGGTTCACAACAGCATTTCGAAGAGACAGCGTCGAGATAAAACAAATTCGTAATAATTACACCGGAAGGGTCCTATGGAATCGAGATTACAAGGAAAATATCTTTCCTAACACATTAAGCACTAATGTAAATTTTTGAGGTAGAATAAAGGTGTATAAATTTTAATTATTATTTTTTACAATAATCCCTTTTAAATGTGATTTTCATTGCTTACATATCTTATTGCTCCACTACTTTAGCATGCTTTAAATGCGTTTTTGCATGCATATTGTAGAACAAATAAATGCATTATTTTAAGTAAAATAATTGGCTGATTTTCCGGGCTCTAGCTATAACTAAACTATCTTATAAAATGTTCACATTTTATAAGATAGTTAGTTAGGAAAGATATTTTCCTTGTAATCTCGATTCCATAGGATCCTTCCAGTGTAATTATTACTAATTTGTTTTATCTCGACACTGTCTCTTCGAAATGCTGTTGTGAATCCCCTTTGGATTCCTGAAATGACATCAGTGAAAACAACGATATTTTTCGTTTTTTGCACTTATGTAATCACCAGAACTGAGAACTAACACACACTCCACCCTCTCTCTCCCTCCCTCTCTCTCCCCCTCTCTCTCTATCTCTCTCCCCCCTCTCTCTCTCTCGCTCCCTCGCGCGCGACAAAAATTGACTTAGGCGGGTTGCAAGAAAGTGTCCTGTAACATTTTATTCCGTCGTTAGCATCTTTAAAACTACTTGGTCCTTGGTCCTCCTTGGTCGTTCAAGAGTGATATTTAACGACCCGTTTACTGATCTTTCTTTAAAAAGAAATACATGAAATGGACTATAGTTTTCAAGGTTCATAGAAGTTCTTTGTCGAAGTCGAGAACTTCGTACTCCTTCCAACACGACTGTCTGCCAACAAACCATGATGGCTACAAACTTCCTTCAAATGCTCGCGTCTGTGGTGGTCCGAGTGTCTTGTGCCCTGTGCACTGCGTAGGTTGGTGAGGCGACTTCATAATTGCGGGGAAAAATAGAGGGAGAAATTTTTCGGAAAGAGAAAAAAATATTTCTTTTGGATTTTATTAGTCTGATTTTCAATCTACCATTTAAAGAGTACTTCAACGAATCGGTAAACTTAAATTTCTTGCAACGCTTTCTTCCGCGTAGACAACGCTAACATGACCATAAGTGTTTAGCGAGTATTTAAGTAGGTTCATGCAACCCAGAGTTAGCGGAATACTGCCAAATGGGCGGAAATGCTTTAAAACATGTGCGGTTTAGGGTAGATTTTCAGATTACGACGAAATTACCAAGAACTGAGCAATGTTAGTTTTTAGACCTATAGTAAAGGGTGTTTTCTAAAAGTCATAGCATCTTTGTCGTGCGTAACATAGGTATATAATATATCACATTGGTAGTACTAGCAGTTAAGTTTAGAACACGCCATTTAAAATTAAGTTTGGCTACAATCATCCAAAAAACATTTCAGTGTGATATAACAAAGTGATAAATAAAAATATATCATTTGAAAATTATATTTTTTCCTTAAATCATTTCTCCCGTCTTCTGTAGTCATGAGAATAGTCATAACTTATTTTTTAATCTTAGATATAACTATTATTACAAAAAGTATAAATTTTTTCATAAATTATTAATTACAATGTTCACAGACAAAAAATAAAACTAGTCTAACATTTCATAGGATCACTAAAAACTTCAGACATATTTTAATGCAAATTCAAATTTCCCGCTTGAAAAGTAGATTTTTTTTTTTATTGGGCATATTTACAGCCATCTGATGGCGGATGATTGTACGAAGCATCTGGCAACCCTGCTTGGAATTTTGGACAAGACCCTCTTTGGTTTTCCAACAAGTTCGATATATTTTTGCTTTCTCGCTACCGCTTACGCAGGAGAAAGTTATCTAATGCTGCACGAAAACCGGTGAATTTTCGTCAGAAAGACTTATTACGGGGCCCTGGCAACGAAAAAGTGGGTAAGTCCAGTTGCTAAATTTAGAGAAAAAAATCATTAACGTGGTGTAGCCAGAATCCATGTTTTGTGGAGTCTTAATACCGGAAAATCGAATCAGGGTGGCCAGCGAACCTGGAATCCTTGAAACCCGGGAATTTGAAGAAAAAAACTGGAAGAACCGGAGGAAAAACGAGAATTTGATTTGAAAACTTTTTTTTTTTTCCTCGTTATTTTCAGATTCATTCCCAATATTAACACAAATTCACATACGGCATCGTATTCAGTAAAGTGTGTGATTCAACTCACTACATGATAATGGCGAGTGTAAATGGAAATGTGTACGAGAAGTATGTAGGTGCAACACATGTAGGACATCCTGCGGATGTCAAAATTCTATTGCAATCGCTGGCCACAAGATGAAAATGTCCTGTAGCACAAAATCTTAAAGCTATCTAGTACTGCTGCGTGGGCGTTACAGGTTTATTGCTATTTGAAGGGTATTTGAGACATGGTCTGTTTTTTTTTTTAATCTTCAGGGACAACGCCTTCGACATTCTGCATCTGGTTACGAACTGAGCATCATCCATAAGACTTAAAAGTGATTTTATTTGGGAAATTGCCGGTTCTTGAATCATGTTTTTTTTTTTTTAAACCAGTACTCAAAAGTTAAGCGTTAAAATGATCTGCCTCGTTAACACTTCGTCACTTCCGTGGCGATTTGTTACACGAAGAGGCCTACTCGCGTGCTGGATTCCGTCCAGCGTGTTCATTATGTAGTTTTCCGTCTTAATTCACATCGCTAATATACTTTTCTTATTTATGTACCCCCTACATTTAATACACTACGAAAAGAAACATGTAATTGTAAACAATGTTTGAGGCTTTTATTAATATCCGCGAGCGTTTTCTCGAGCCATTTCGCTACATGCGGGAGGTGTGATGGTTGGTTATTTTGACGACAGGACGCTAATATCAAATCTGTAGCTCCTTTTTATAATGCAAAATAGCTTCTATTGTGTGGGAGCAAACGTTTCTGGTTATCAGATTTCAATGTTCGTTGCTATTACTTATTCATAATTCAACTAATGTTTGTTAGTTTGCTCATGCCTTATTTTACGTGTTGAGACTCGGGCCATCAGGCCTGCTCTTCCGTCTGACCACGCAAAATTCGCTATGCTCCTTTCACCATCTAGCGGAGAAAGGCGGTATTATTACGAAACAGGTGGATCTCAATTTTGCTCAGAGGCTTCTTTTAGGCTTGAGGATATTTTACATGCAGTAAATCTATTACATGGGACAGCCGGCTTTTCTTCCCCTGCGAAGGAAGGCGTACGAGGAATTTTACGCTCTTTAAAATCCACGGCTTCGATTGGGTTTGTACCTGCAAACTCGGGTACAACAGACCGGTACGCTGACCGTTATACCACCGAATCCGCGGTGTTAGTAAAGAAGTGAGGATAAGTATTTCAGAGCTCAAGGAATCGTGCGCGTATATCACACATGCGCCACTTTAACAGCATAAGAAAAAAGTAGCAAAGGCAACGAAATACAGTGTATGCGTTTGATGCACTCTAACCTCGCAACAAGAGTTCGAGTCGTCAATGGCAGGGTGTACCGGTCGGTCAGAATTTAAGGAATATTTTGATAATCGTCAAGCGAAATGGTATAGAAGAATCCGCCTAAGAATGAGCCAAAATGACAGTTCGCTTAACAACTGAACATCACATGTAATTCTGAGGAGCATCTCTCCACCGCGACAACTGTTTTTCGTTAAGTGTTTGGTTATGGCTCCCGAGAAGACGTCAATATGCGGAAGTCTAAGAGTTTCGCTGAGGTGTATGCACGTACGCGAGCCCGAGAAATATTGAAATTTAATTACGTATGTGGAAAAATCTTTTAACATGCTCTCATATGCAGTAAAAGAAAACTGCCACGAAATGTAAATACAGGTCGCCACCTTACACATGGTGGGAATACATGGGTGGGTTCCTCCGGTGCACCAATTTTCGCACTTCGGCGCATCACCAGTTTGCGTCACGAACCAGGCACTTCGTCACGAACCAGGCATAGCTCAGGCACTTCGTTTGAAAAAAAAAACAGTTCAGACGCTGGCCGCCGCGTTGCATAGAGAGCCAGTCCAGACGCTGCTGGCCGCCATGTTCCATGTTACATGGAGTAGGGTTGAGAAAAATTTTGAAAGTGGTACAAAACGACAATTTTCAACGGTAACCAATCAAAAATAACGCGATGGTGTACAAGACGCAATATTTAAATAAATGCCTCATGATTTTTTTTAATGTCTTGTAACGATGTGATAATTTTGGTATCTGGGGCTGGATTTAAAATTCCCGCTAATATTGTGACGCAAACTGGTGTCAAGCTCATTGGCAGAAGTCGAATACCATGCTCAAGAGCCCTCTGACCTTACAGCACAGGCGCCGGAAACACGTGAACCAGTAAGCATCTCACATTCAAGAATCGGTTTTAAAATAAACAACATTTACCACACAAAAAGTAAATTCAATGTAATGTTCATAAAAAAATATTTTTTACAGAAGAGCACTTATCACTGCACTTTCTAATCGTTTCTGGTGGCGCACTATATTTTCTTCGGACGAGGACATCACAAAAGGAAGCGTTGAAGCCATTTGCAAGTTAGACAACTGCAAACGATCGAATGGAGGAAGGAGAGTCTTATGGGCTCAAGGACCAACGACCAAATAACCTTCAGTTATGCTGCCAACACTAGCTGTCAAAACGATCCTTTCTTATAAAAATCGCTCTATAAAACGTAAATATAACGTTAAATGTGCGTTTTGTGAATGTATGAAAAATCAATGAAGATTTTTTTCTCTTTTATGTTTGTCACATGTACTAAGATAATGTTTACAATTAACAAATGAAGAAACTGCTTAAACGGTCATTGTCTTCATATTCATTGTAGTCATTAGAGATCACAGCTAGAGCCTATGTCTGTGGATTCATAAAATCATTGGGCACAGGCCTTTTTTAAATATTATGAAAGACTAGTCGGAAAGTTCGAAAAACTTTAAACATTTTAATATTTTAAAAACCAAACGTAATTAAAACAGATAAAATCATACAATTAAATGTTATCTATCCATTGAAGCTGTGTAAAGCATACAAAACAAAATCTGTTTTGAAAAAAAAAATCGGAAATCTCGTAACAGAATTTAAATCTGTGAAAAAAACTATTATGATCCTAAACACTATTACTGATTTTTTTCGAAAATCGATTATTTAATCTTCATAATTCCAAAAATTAAGGTATCTGAGATGTTTCAAAAAATATGAATATTTATTCATTCTGAAATTTCAAAAGTATTATTAAAAATTAAAATTGAAGTGTTATTAATAGAGGATTTTCATGCACTATTGAATAGCCAAATATGCACGATGCAGGGTAAAAATAGACAAAAAAAGCACAATCAAATTTTATTTTACTTGAATTTTTAGTTATATTGCCTTTTTTTAAGTGAACAATTAATAATTTTCTGAACTGTTCTACGTCAAATTCATTCTTTTGTCAGAATGAACTGTTTTTGAATGCAGAAAATGACCTATTTACGTCACCAGACGTAACTGGAGGATACTTCAAAGATGAAATCGATGCCAATTCTGTATTTTCTGATTTTTCACCACATATTTTTACATTTTGGAGAAAGTTCAAGTCACGATTTGAATTTAACACTATGTAATTTCTCCGTAGCAGTCTCACCTACATCTCCAAACATTAATTCCAGACACTTTAATGGCTTCAACAATTGTAATGATTCCACTAGAGGAGACTTACTGATTCTAATTTCTGAAGATAAGGAAGATAATTTTTTCTTCTTTTGTATGGATCCGGGATACTCTGTGTTTTATATTTCTCTCGAAATCCTTTAAACGTTGGATTTGCAACGTTTTCGAACAATATATTTACCCCTACTAAAGCTTCACACATTTCCATTAAAATGGATTTGTCACAGGCTTTAATATTGCCTGAGTAACAAAAGTTTGCAGTAAGTGTGACATAGTTTCTTTCCTTTCTCTAGCTTTGTCACTATGAGAAGTAGATACAAAGTGCTGGCCCACTTGAAAATTTTTAGAATATTTAATCTGCTTAAATAAATTCAAATTATATAGAGCTAGATATTTCTTAAGAGTATTAGAATTTTGCTACACATTGACATATATTGAAATTAACATATTTGAATTTTACTCTAAGTTTGACACAAATTAATGTCAGATTTAAGACAGGTGTACTGTACTAAAACGTATTTAGCTCTACGTTGCGGTTCAGACTATCTGGGCAGAAATTATGTAGATTCGAATTTGAGATTTGGTCGTAGAAATCAGGTTTAGTACGTACTTGTTTTGTCGTTCTAATTTCTCTTGTTGATAAAATTATTCTTTTTACAGTCAGCTATGCTAATAGTACTTCGAACGAAATTAAAAGAAAAACATGAAATATTCCACCATTTACATTTTTTCAATAACATTAAAAATAATAGTAATAAAACTCTGGAACTCGGGAAAAATGTTTGAAAGGAATGTGTATACGAGTACTACCTCATACAATAATTATTTAAAAACAATGCGCCAAGCAGTTTCTACAAAACAATTTCTTGAACCTGAGAAAAAAACTCAGAACTGGTAAAAAATATTAAGAGTAGTCAGAAAATACTCCGAAAGGTAGTCAGAAAATAATTATTTTCACTGTTCTTCATTCGCCCCTAGAAAAAGGCTGATGTAAACAAACCCGAGGTATTCATCCGCCTTGCTGCGATTTTTAATCGCCGACTCCGTTCGCACTACATTTGGCCACGCGCGCTCAGTATAGTCAGTGGTCGCTCAAAAAGAGAACCCGACATCTGCAGATCATCAGACCAGTAGACGAATATTAACATTTCTAATAGCTCCGCAAACGCATGTTTACAAACATTATCAGAAACTACGTAATAGTAAAACAAATTAAATCATCCTTAACATTGTTTGCAAAGTTAAATTTTAAAGAAATCTTTACGAGAATGAAGTGAGCAAGTGAATGTCAATATCCAATTTACATTATTTTGACTATTAACTAATATTCACCCTTTAATGTCATGCAAACAATTTACTTACGATCACTCTGCTTCAGGAAGAGGTTAAATTCCTTCCACGTCTGAAGTAGATGATTCGATGTAGGAAGAGGAACCTTCGGTGATGTCTATCTTGTTCATGACACTGTCACTGAAGCCATCTACCTCCCACATTCTCTGTCCCTCTTTAATAGTATGCCCTACACCAGCGTTCTGGCATCACGAACCTAGAAATACCTTGCTCGAGAAGTGCTGTAAAGCGCTAAAAAGTATTTAAAACGTTCAATACTACACTTTTTATCCACTGCGTAATAGTTTACCACCACAGCGTTTCACTACGGAAGGACCTGCTCCGACATCTTCAAGCGAACGTTTCGAACTGCTTGACAAAAATCTCTAAACTGATCTGCTTCGCTTCTCATGAGCCTACCGCCTCCCACCGTGCGTGACCGAACCTGCGTCTGTCATCGGTTCTTACGAAATGAACAGCTCCAGTTATTTGCGTGCGAGGGGTACAGTTTGCCTCATGACTCTCCGGAATATTTTTTTCCGCCAGAGCTGATACCAAGCAGGCGCTGGACACATAACTGTCACCGACATCGATATCTCCTCTTCCGAAAGGGCAGGCGTGAGAACAATGGTCTTATTTTGGAGTCTGAGTTATACATTGTAAGTTTCGTCTGGAATTTTAAATTGTGAGAGATATGAGTCACTACATCGAAAACTATTTTCATCTGCACGTGAATACGCATGAGGTTGTAACGCGTCAACTAACCAATGGTAAGCATCCCAAAACACGTGCTATTGTTTACATCCACTTTTTCTTAGGGTGAACGGAGAATACAATAAAAATTAAAGTTTTGTTTTTCGTTTCATATCTATTTCATTTACAGTGTTTTATCCTTTTCTGATATCAATTTTTACAGTGTACTCTACTTACATATTTATTACAACACCGCAATAATTTACTTGTCCATCCTACAGACAATCGTTGTTTCCAATCCATTGTTTGAGAAGTGTTGCACACGAAGCCTTACAAGAAGTCATTTTATACTTAATTTCACTATTAAGAAACTTGTGTTAATCCTCTGTTGCACGCAAGCAGACTGATTGTGAGAGCCTTCTCTTGATTATTGTTCTCCCCCTTTGCCAGTTATCAAATGATACTGAGTTTTTGCTTCGTGTATCTTCCGTATCCTTTGTCACGTATCATATGGCGTTGATAATTCATTTCGCGATCTTTGCTCCCCTCCCCGCACGTGTACTCGCGTCGCAAATCCAAGTAATGTACCGGAAGATTAAAATGTGTAGTACAACAAAAAGCACGAAAGACAACTGCGTGCTATCAGGATCTAATATCAGTATACTATATATACAAAATACGCGTCAGTTTTAATAATCTCAAATTATAAGGAGAAATAATAAGAAAGTATTTAATATGCTAGATAGAAGCCTAAATATCCAGTGTTAATCTAAAAAAAACTTCCAAACATGCACAGAAAAAGCATTTTTTTAAACGAGTTTTTCATTAAATATATAGTTACAAAGTTTGAAATCATTACGAAGCTTAAATAAAAACATGCATTTGCATGGAAATCCTGTCTCTAATTATTATATTGTTATGAAACTGTTTTGTTTTCTCTAAAGATTGTGAATATTGAACTAATACTGTAAACTAATACTTGTTCTGGGGCAGTATTAATCATGGACCTGACAAGGACTGGATTTGTAGTGGAAAGTATTCTGTGATGTTAAGCAGGCTTTCAAAGTGCATCAACATACAAAGAGTGTAAAAAGTTTTTGAATACCTACGGATTTCTACTGAAAAAAAGTGTTCATTGGCTTACATGTAATGAAAAGTAAAAAAATCATCCGTCTTCCATCTGAAGAAAATATGTTGTATTTGCTTTTGTCAGTAAAAATAATGTTTTTCCAAAACTCATCCATTTTATTTCCTTTTCTTTTTTCCTGAACTTTAACCATTTCCTTCTGTTGACTTCATTCACATAATATTTTCTTCTAGCTTCTCTTCCATGATAGCCATTTTGTCCCAAAAAATCTCGCACAGAACTCTCAAATACATTTATCTGCAATTTATTTTCAAGTTCACTCGCTATTTTTGGTGTACTTAATCACAGATTTTTCTTCACTTTCCGTAGAATTGCACGACCATCTGCTACACTAGGTTTCTTTGGATGCCCATTTTCTTAGATTTTCCAATGTTTTCCTTACACTAAATCTATCAATGACTCCCAGAATGATATTCCTTCGTCTGTTTAAAATCTGAGAAATTTTCCACTGCGATGTGCATTGATAATGCAACCTGCTGATCATTTCTCTCTCTTCCAAAGACATTTCCTTACCTTTTCCACCCACCTTTTCTTCTTTTCATAAAATACACAGACACCTGTCGAGAATCTATCAAACACTATGCAAGGCCACTGCTGTCTACCCTTCCTAGTGTTACAAATTTCCCATGGGTCAGGCATAGGGGAGATAAAACCATTACAGTTGTCTTTGCTGTTCAAATATGTTTGCGTACTGAAATTTCACATTTCAGGAAGTTCCGACAGTTCTATATGCTTTGTACATGTGTTTTTCTGGTGTTTTTAATATTAACTTTCCGTACACTTATGAAAATATGTATTGATTATAAGTTAATTATTGCCTAATAGTTACAATAATTGTTGAAATCCACTAGTGTTCATATACTTTTTACACACACTGTAGATAATATGCCAACCAGACTATTATATTAATGTGTTGAGAACCTGTAGGAAAAGAAATTCCCTTGTTACAAGTCTAATGGTGGCCTGCGATTTTGTTAGATGCTCTAAAACAGAGAAATGTGTTATTAATTGTAAGGTCATCACCACAGGAAACAAAATCAGTTGGATGCAAATTCGTGAAATAATGCTGGAAAATACAGATCCATTTAAGATACACATAAAAATAGACCATATTGATGATACCTATGTCACTGTGGTCATCCAAAGGTAGCAGTAGTGAAGGCCTTCTAGCTTTAATTTATACGTACTCTTTGAACTACTGTGGCCTAAAGGGAAAGTCATATCAAGCGTGAAACTTGAAGACATCTATGTTGCACTTTATTACTTGTAATGCTGTACAATTTTATCACTCCCATTGCAGATGATAATGTTGTCAATGATATTCAAGGGTTTAATAGTATAGGAAATTTTGAAAAAAGGTAATTTTGTTATAATCATACTCCCAACATTAAAATGTTCAAAATTTACTATGAAATCCCCAGTATACAATTTTTTATAGTTGGCAATAATGATCCAAGCAGTATTTTTACCTTTGCACCACCCAAAGATTTTTTTTGTACAAAGGTATTATTTAGAGTGTTTACAAAAATAATTCATTTTTGCCAGTTTTGAGAATGATAGCTATTAAACAGATTTTATAGTGGAAAGATTTATTAAATAATCAATAGCTCAGTTCAGTGTTTTGGCACGTGGACCACTATTGCGTCTTGTTGTCCAATTACAACTGCAAGTTCACAAACACCATTCAAATGTCTTCAGCTAGAAATAAAGATGTTTTTATCTTTGTCCTGAAGGTCCATATATGGAGAGACAACTGGGGGACCCTTGTCTCTTCATATACGGCTAAGGATCTATATGAATCTTTTATGAAAAAATTCTTTACATGCTGGCTGATTTGATATCAAATATACCAGAAGAAATTAGTATTCTCCTGTCTAATTTATTTTTATTTTGAATTATTTTCCATTAATTGTAAATTAACCCTACTGTATTTGAAATGTTATATATTCAAAAGTTATATGCTTATGAATGTATTTTCCAGATATCCATGATGTCTAACTTACAGAAGTAGTCATGAAACAGCAGGAAACTCCCACAAATTATTATGGGTTTGCTCAGTTACCATTTTCTTTTGTGGCTACTAAAAACACGTGCAAAGTATTTAAAGTATCTTTTTTCATTACACTTTCTGAGAATTTTTTCAATTTATTTCCTGACCTTACTACATTCTTACATAGTAACTTTCGAAATATTCTCAAAAATGCCTCCAAATTTTTTCCGTTTTGATAGTGCTCAAGTCACATAAAGAAATATGGTAAATTGCCTTTTCGTTGCCTTTCCTGAGTTTTTGACAATTGCAAAAGTATATTTTCAGTGTCTGCCGACAACTACCATAATGAAGATAGAATTTTTTTTTGATAATGAAATGTGTTCATAAAAAACATCTCCATATAAGGTTATGTTCAATTTTTCGAAAATATAAGAGGTTTTTACATAAAACATGGGCAATTTTTAACTTTTAAGCAATTATTTTCTCAAAAATGGCTCCAATTTTTTCCTTGTATTTAGCATGGCAAAGAACAGTAAAGAAAGTGGTGCTGGTCCCATTTTTGGCAAACACTCTGTATTTTTGAAGATTGCAAAAACAAACTGAAATTGTAAATTCGAATTTCCCATGCTTTGTTTGATATGCTGTCAGTTCGGAAAATGGGAACCCAGCTGTTTCAAATTCTTTGAATTCTTTTCATTGTCATCGGTTGTGATCATTGTATAATGCATATAATATTCTTATTTTTTTCTTCCTTGGGCTTTTTCCAGCTTCAGGGGATGCATATTTTTCAACTATCTGCGCAGGATACCCACTATATCCCTCGTGAGGACACCTATTTACCTTTACACTAGACCCTAACACACTTGCATGCTCCTCTGGGGTCAGTAGGCTCACAAGGCCTTCCACGACAACACACATACATGAAAGACAAGGGAAAACAACCATATCTATGGTGGGTCTCGAACCCGCAACCCTTCCAACCAAGGTGCTGAGTCGGCACATGCTCTAGCCACCTCGGTCATCCAGGTTCATAAAGATAATTTTCTTATGAAAGGAAATATATTTAAGGAAGGTAATAGATGTAACCTAAAACTAACAAATGCATTTCTTTTACTTAAAAAAATTTTTGATAGCTCCTTATGGTGTTAAAAAAATTGGAAGACCTCTTGGATGTAATCAAGGCAAGCTTGTGTGAAATTATTCTTGCTTTTCTGTATAATGTCCTTCAAATACTTCAACAATTAAATTCATTCATGTTTGTTTCATTTATAAAAGTAAGAAATTACTACTATTCTGGACTATTGAAATAAATGCAGATATGCATCTTAGGCACTTCGTTTCAATTTGTTGAATTGTACTTTTTCAAGTTAAAGCAGTGGTGTTAGAATGGCAGAAATTTCAATATTTAGAGCTTTCTAGTTCATGTTCTTATACAGCAAAATTTCCCCAACACCATTTTGTAATATATATGTGTCAACAACAGTTTCACAAAATCTCAAGAGTTGTGTGTTTCATTTTGCATATAACACAAAACAAATCATAATGAAATACTATAATAATAAAAATAAGTTATCTTTACAACTGAAATTTTCTGCTTGATCATTACAAATTTCTTGCTCGATTCATTTTTAAAATTTAAAATATGTAATAAACATCAAAAGAAAATCATTTTAAAATATTTTTTAAACACAACTGTGGCATGTGAGTAAATGGATTTCTCTGACAAGTGATACAAGAATTATATTAAATTCTAAACAATGTTATATTTGTAGTATTGTATACATTTGCTTAATATTTTTGTAAAGAAACAATCTTGTTGTGTTCATTTCCTACATAAATTTCATTACATGAGTAGAAGAAACAAATCAATACAAACAATTGTTCTTGTTGTTTTGAAATCAGCACCTACCTTCCTCTAGATTTGGAGATCTTGCATAAGATGCAAGGCTTAAGATGCAAAAACAGAGTTAAATTTCATCAGGATATAAGTTATCATCAAAATTAGAAAATCAGTGACTGTGCATCTTCTCTAGAATAACGTAGGCATCTTGTATTTCCACTTTTGATAAGATAGATGAAGTAGAAGCAAGAAGTTTTTCAATCAAAGAATTTCAAGAAATGATATATAGTTCACTGATGTTATTATGTTGTGGTTGTTTTATGTATTACCCTCCTGTATATTGTGAAAAATATGTTACACATGATATAACAAATTATTTCAATCATTTCACTGTTATCATCAAATTTACTGTAAAACAAATATGTCTGAAGTTGCATATTGAGATTCAAATGGTAGAAAAATAGTTTTTGTTTGCAGGAATGTGTGTTGTTGTTCATATCCCATCTCTCTAATGCATCAACAGTCGTGTATTGGATGAGCTCCTATTCTCTTTATAGATAGAACGTGGGAAAAATCTTTAAAATTTTGTCGTACTACTTTTCAATTCTTCTTTTTGTCTGTATTTCTGTTATGTTCCAAAATTTGTATAGAAGAAAGCAAACTTATGGTGGTTGAAACAAAAAATCTTTTAAAAGACGTAATATCCGCTTTGAACCTTTTGGCATTAGCAGGGAGTGTATTTTCATGTAAATATGTATTTTTACAGGAGCATTCAGTAATTTTTTTAGCGATTACAAGACATTTTCAGTGAATTAGAACCATTTTTATTGTACACATTTTACATATTTTGGTTTAATTACATATTTTTTCATATTTTACCTATTACTACATATTTTGTTAAATTTGAAAATATTTACATCGAAATTAACTTTTGAAATATGAGTTTGCCAATATATTTTACCAAAATCATTTTTCTTATAAAACAATATAATACTACTCTGCTTCTATGACCGCTTCTTGGAAACCATATACTTGGAATGGAGATTTAGGGAATGTTTGCAAAGCAGAAGTAATCTGAACCACATGCTTGCTCTCATGTTTCATATAGTCTATGCGTAACTCAATTGAAATTGGTATGACTGTTTACTTTCAAGCCAACTCTTCGTAAACAACATTGTACACACTACGTACATATTTTATGTTTTACATAAAACTCTTGTGGTGAAGGTTAGTGTTTTTGGTTTGTGCACTAAACAGTGAATGGCCTATGAATTTATGAAAGTCTTCAATGCTATTCTAAGGGAAGTGTGACATTATATCTGTAAAAGTATAACTTTCTCTCAACTGCTTTGAATCTATTTGAAAATTGCTTGTAGGAAGCAATTTTAAACACTATTAGTAGTTTTTATTTTACGTATTTTCTATTTTTTCTTATTACTTTTTTTTATTTGGAAAAAATAAATACTTATATATATGTACATATTTTTCTTTTTTTATTACAATAAATTTTTTCCCCTAGTTATTAGTATTCACATACAAGTAACCATTTCAAAATGATATGATCTCTTGGGATTTTCTCTGAAAAGAAATTTAAAAATTCTTATAAAATGATGGAAAAATGGATATTTTTGGAAATCAAGACATTACATTCTAGAGGTTTAAAACCTGCTAATTTGTAATTCAATGTATAATTATTCTGATATTAGCAAGAACTTTTCTTTTGCAGTTTTCCTATGTATCACTTGTTTTTTAGTTGTGTGCTAAATAAAATAGTATTTTGACACCATTGTGATGTTTTATTACAGGGCTAGAAGTAGTGCAAACTCTGTGTAATGGTCAGTTAAAAGGTGGCGTACCCGATTCCACCGAAGTTACTCTCTTGCCTGGTGTACCTAGGGGAGGAAATTACGAAGCAGATACTCAAACTGCTGGGTATGTATGCATTATTATATAACTTGTACAATTAAATATGTTTCATTAACTTAAACATTCCCTGTATATAGTTGTGGGGAAATGTGGAGGGGGAGCGGTTCCTCATGTGAGAGATATTGCACCTAACCTACAATTATTATAAAAATCTTTTTTTATTCCTGTAATTGTTTTAATATTCATGTTCTATTTACAGATTTTGTGTAATTTTACATACTAAAGAATTGTTTTTACAATTTCAGGAGCATTACTCTCCTTATACAAGTCTCTCTTCCATGTGCTCTTTTTGCCAACACTACTACAATAATGAAATTTCAAGGAGGAACTAATACTGATATGGCTCCGCAATTGGATTATATGACAGAGGTGAGTCAGTAGAAATGTATTTTTAGTATTTTGTTTAAATTTGTTGTTCTGATGCTCCAGATAAACTTTCCTTATGACTATTTTCATGTATTTTATTTTATTTTTTAGGTCTTCCGACCGACCTTAGAAAGATTTGGAGCATCGTTTGATTACAAACTTTTAAAAAGGTAGGAAATACGAATATGTCAAATTACACACGCACATAGGCACACAGACACACAGACACATCTTGAGTTGTATGTATTTGTCATTTCAAAAGAAATTGTTTACAAAAAACACTGTACTATTATTCCAATTTTATACTGAGCCAATTAAATGTGAAATGTTGTTGCAGAAAATTTTTAAGACTAGCATTACAAACTTGTGACTTGCCCGCAAACTATAATTTCATATTTTGGTAAACTCGTGGTACAATGTTTGTTCATTTGTTTATAGGGGCTATTATCCTCGTGGTGGAGGAGTGGTTCATATTAGAGTTCAACCTGTGCATCGTCTGGAACCTGTCACAATGTTGGAGAGGGGATCTATTCAGAGGGTGTGGGGATGGGCATTTGTTGCTGGCAACATTCCTATAAAGGTTATTATAAATTTTATTAAAGATCATTTTAATGGTACAATTTTTCAATTTTTATATTAACATGGCATATATACATGTATTTTTATAAGTGCAATACCAAGTAATGATAATGTATTTATTAGATAAATATCAGTCTTCATAGAATACATGAGAATGATCTAAGTGGCAATGAATTAGTGCAAGTGTGTTAACCTCATTTTATGTTGTATTTCTAACACACAGTGGCGGTATCTCAGGGGATGGAAGGGAGGGATGTCCTCCTAACTTATTTTTTTCATCTGGATGTAAATACGAAATAAAATATTTGCTTTGATGTTGGAGGGAAAATGAACCCGTTTTGAGTAGATAACTAAGAGGAAATTTATTTTGATCAAGATTTTAACCTATACACCCTTATAACCACCCATATCAGCGCTCCTACAATGAGAAGAGGAAACATTTTTAATGGAGCTATATGGCAGACGGGGAGAAACTCCTCCCATCAAATGACATTATTGCCTTTTTTTTTTTTTTAATCAGGAGAAAGCGCCGTGGGCGATGAGTCATGCAAACACTCTGGTAGGCAAAAGTTAGACATGGGTAAAACAGCAAACCATTGTAATGTTACAATTTGGGTTGACAAAGTCGCGGGAAAACAGATTTAATAGATCATTTTCTCTTATCCCATCACAAGTTGGCACATGCTATCTAATTTGTTGTATGCTGAAGTACTATATGCAATTGGCTTCTTTCCTCCTCTTAAGTAACATGCACATGGTACTTACATGCTACTAATATGTACAGTAAAATACCAGGTAACCAAATTGGTATTGGTAACTAAACAGATCTTAAATATTATTTTGATATAGTGAAATTTCATTATAATGAAGAAAGTCAATTCTCATGAACATCTATTACTGTATATCTGTTGCAGGATCTACATTACTTCAACAAAGACTTACAAATTTAAAAAAAATTAATATTAATTAAATGAGAAGAACATTAAGTAATTCACTCGTATATAATGGCAGAAGGTTCTTCGTATTATTTCAACAAAGGTTTAATTCCAATTTTTTAAATTGGATTTAATAGTTTATTTGTTTAAAAGATCTGCATCTTATTTGTTATGATTACAAATCTAATTATATAAAATCATAATGTTCATTGGTTGTTTGTTAACATATATGTATGGAAGGAAAGTGATTACTACAGTAGAGTCATTTGAAGAATAATATAAATGTAATAAGAAAAAATCCTGCTCTGTTTTATTGTGAAGAAGGTTGCATTTCAATTTCATTTTGAAAAACAAATGGTAAAATTGGGCAAAAAGGTGAAATTTGAATTTATTCTGGAAGTTTAAATTTTGTTTAAATGGAATTATTTACACTTACAAAAATAGGAAATTTAATGGGGCCCTGAAAAGATTTCATAAAATTGAAATTTTCTTTATAGCTGTGTCCTTTGTAATGACATTTCGATGTATACTGTCATTCTGATTTTTAAATATCAATTTTGAATTTTCAATTAATGAATTATAAAAGCAATACTGAATGAAAACAGTTTTCTTTCTTCAACAATTCATAATATTTAATTAGGGCATTTATTGCAATGTTTCAATAGTGCTTACTTAAAACCATAATTTTTGAACATGTTCAGATAATTGTTCAAAAATTTTTGTTTCAGTTTATAAACATAAGAATGTTCCATAAATTTTCGTCGGTTAGAAATCGCTGCAGGCCAGAAAAACACATTGTGGGCCACTTCTTGATATCCTCGGGTATTATAGCTGTCTATTCAGTAATGTATTTCATTATAAAATTAGGCTTAATCCTTCGCGATCCTTCACTTTTTCATATCCTTCATCTGGCAGTGTTATGTCCTGTGCCACGGGTCTTTAATTTTTCCTGGTTCTGGTCCTTTGTCCTGTGGGACAGGACTAATTTTTTATTCTGTGTTATTTCACTCGGGTAGATGGCATCCGGTACCAGGACAATTAAATCTCTTAAGGAGATATTAGACAGTAATTTTCACCATTGTAGCCAGATTTCATGCTTTTGTTTGTTGTTTAAAATAAGTTCGTTTTCGAAGCTACAGTTGTAGCGGCAAGAAGTAAGCATGCAAGATAGTCACAGCCTGAACTAAGTTAATCAGTAAATAATTCTGAGTGTGAACATCTTCAGAATACTAAGAATTCGAAAACTTTTTCTCAGGTGATTGTGAAGAATATGAAGAAAGGACAGTAATGATAACTTGGACTCTATCTAGTGATTCACAGTGTACATGGGTAGTCTCAGAAGTACCAACCTAACAACTAAAACAAAAGCAAATTTTGCAAAGCTATCTTTAATTCTCTACATAGACTCCGTTTTAGCTTGATACACTTTTCCCAGAGGTGTTTAATGGCTTTGATACTGTGTTTATAGTGAGAACATTGAGCTCTTCAAAATAGCTATCAACCACAAACGCAACCTCTTCATTTTTAACGAATCTTGTACCATCAAGCCATTTTTTCAAGTGTGGAAACAAAATAATCCAAAGGGACTAAATCTCATGAATAGGATGCATGAAGCAGAAATTCAACCTTCAGCTTGTTGATTTTGGACATTGCAATAACGGATATATGAACTCACCGCATTGTCTTAATGAAACAACTTTATTTTTCGTGAAAATGATTATTTTTTGGTCTCATCACAAATGCTGCAATAAGTTTGTATAATACTCACTGTTGATTGATTTCCTTACTGAAGTTAATCAATAAAAATAATCCCATGCGCATTCCAAAAAGCTGACACCAAGACCTTGGCTGCAGATGAAACTGTCTTCACCCTCTTTGGGCCCATTGGCCTCTTTTATTCTATTGCTTTGACTGTACCTTCATTTGAGGTGAGAAGTGATGTACCATTGTTATATCTATGGATATGAATTGAAAAAAAACATGGCTTTATTGCTATGAAAGATCTTCTCATATAATTGAATGAAACATCTTCACGAGAGTTTGTTCCAATGTGAGAAAGTGCTGCCCCCATCTTGCACACAGCGTTTTCTTGTCTAAATTTTCAGTCAGTATGTGATGTACAACATTTTTTGTTTTTCCAATCATCTCTGCTAGCTCGTGCACTTTCTGTTGATGATCAGTCAATACAATTTTGTGGATTTTCTTCACCATTGGTCGTCACCTCATTGGTGTGGTCACCTCATTTGGTCGACCAGTGCAATGTTCGTCTTGGCAGCTCAAATGGCCTCGTTTAAACTTTCCAACCCAATATTTTGCAATTATGAATGAAGGAGCAGATTCCCCCGGAGTAGAATCTAGCTAGGCTTTGATATTGGTTTGTACTGAGAACTTTAAAAAATAAAAGTATTGTGTCACAAACAAGGGCCAATTCAGTCCATTCACTGTGAGGGTTCACTATTGTTTATTGCCAAACAAATGCAAAAGTGTAGGGTTATGAAACTTGAAATTCAAGCATTTTAAGGTTGATACTTTCTACCATAGTCTTCTTTCAAACAACAACCGCCATCTATATGTCATGTCGGATACTTCTGGGACAACCCCCCATACTTGTAGTTGCATTAAAACCTATAATATATATCACTATACTTATCTTGCCGACAATGCTGCATGCTACTTCCTTTTCGAATCAGTGAATTAGTTTCTTTTCATTATCATTATAGCATTTTATTTATTATATTCATTGAAATCATATAGTCCTAATTACTTATCTTTTTTTAACATATCTCATTTCCTTTGAACATCAAACAGTACACTGTCTTACTGGTTTGTCTCTCCTGACAATGTATTTAACATGAATCTGTGACAACATGCTGCTCACACAATACTCCATACTACCAAACCATCCAAAAAGACGTTTTTTTTTTAATTCTTCCAGAATGTCCTAGAGGGGAACTAGTGAAGAACCATGACAATTGATTTGTCTTGTTTGTTGAATGACACTTTTGTTTTGATTGGAGGAGTCAAAAGGGTCTAACTGAGTGACAGGCAGACGGACAAATGCAGGTTACTCAATTACTGTAAGCATTTTATGACTATCTTCAACAGGAATTAAATAAAGTAAATAAAAGATATCACATTCTTGTTTGTGTGACAATGTCCCAATTCCAGGAATTGTTGGCAGGTTAGAACATCACATACATTAGTGGTTCTACAAAAGAACATTGTTTTTCAAATTTTTTGTGGTGGTCTTGTAATACAATATTGCAATTTGTATCCTATACTAATATTTCTCCCATCTCTTGAAAAGCTTTTATCACGTAACAAAGTGCGGAAGATGAAAAATGCGTATCTTAGTATTTTTTTTTTTAATTCAAAAGTTTCAATGAAAATGGCACTTCTGCCATAGGATTCAGTGTATAGTGATATCTTTGCAAAACATTTAAAGGAAAATAATACCTGAACTTGTGTGCTTTGAATTCTGAAGCCAGATGCTTACACACATTGCTAAGACAATTATTCCTCAGTCAAGTTGGTGCAACAAATTCTTACTATAGTTATGATTCTAATATCATCAAAATGTAAATTGACGTGACATGACTCGGAATTATGCAAACACTATTAAAATGTTCAAAATGTGAAAATATGAAGTGAAGTAAAGATATTGTGGAAGATTATATTAAGATAGAAATTTTTAGATCGAAGGTGTTAATCATGTTTGAAAGAGTTGAACTTTCACTTTTGAAATTTCAGAGATCTTAATGTAAATAGATCTTTTACCATGTTTACTTAGGTGCCACTTTTCTTCAGTTAAAAATAATTTTAAGCTGTATTTGAAAAAGTTAGTGTTTTTGGAAAATTGCCATTTTTTTCGTACAACATTAAGTTAAAACTAGGACCTAGTCGTATTTTGAAAAAAAATCTCTTTTAAATTATATCGTGATAAGTGTTAGAATCACTGACACATTAAGAATTCATTACAAAATTTGAAATATGTAGTGAATAATATGAGAATCCATAGTATTAAGGAGCAACTCTTGTCTTGTGAATCTAAGTGCTAGAGTTCAAATTCCACTCCCAGCTATTTTTGTTTCTTTCTTGAAACTATTGTAAGAGTATAATACAACACAGAATCCAGTGGCAGAGTGACCTTTTCATTTTCACTTTTAAATTTTCAACGAAATTAAATGTGCGTTTTTTATTGATGTTTCTTCCAAAACTCCTACTTCAGTTGATTACGAGTTCTTTCTGTGATGACTGAAGGTTGGGAGTATACAAGTTGCAAATTGTAATATGTTACATAGCCTTTACCATTAAAAAGAAAGTATATGCTGTATTAGTTCCATTAATTATCATTTCATCAGTTTCAGTTCATCTCATCATTTCATCTGTGTATGCATCTTTTTCAAAATATAGGTATTTTCTAAGTAATTTAGATGAATATAGTTTCTCACAAATGCATGAACAAGATTTTCTCAACAAAATTTAAATTATTATAAGCATTGAATTTCAAGGTATTGTTTGGTAGCACAATACATTGAAAGGTACAAGTTTTTCAGTCTCCTGTGCTGAGTTTGGTGGAGAGTTTTTCAAGACGTGTCTGATGTTTTAAGAGGATTCAAGTTCCAAGATTACAATACTGTATAACGATCATCAAAAATAAAGGGAAATATGTGCTCTTGAAGCACCACTAATTTCTTAATGGAATCTATCCTGCGTTATTAGATCTTTAAAATAATTTCTTGTGCACCTTTTCTCAATATATGTTGTCTCATACTTTTGGGTTATATTGTGGCAATTTTATATATAAAAATTTAAAGTCCTATATGTGGGAATTGTCTATCAACTGGTCACAATTAATTGCTACTTACTGGTGATGAACAAATTAATATTGTTTTGTCATTACAGGTTGCTAATACAATGGCAGATGCTGCTACCCGTGAACTCCAGTCTGCCTTCGGTATCATTGAGGTCAATATTGAGGCATACAAGGAAAACCCAGAAAACGCTGTGGGCACATGCTCTGGTATTAAGTGAGTACTTTTTGAAGAATAACTGAGAACTGAATTTAAGTTTTGGAAATGTTTGTACATGTTTTATGAAACAGGGTAATCAATTTCTGGAAAACTGGGAAATTAAGATGCTAAAAATATACAGGAAATAGAGGCTTTGGAGGTGTAGTGAATTTAGAATTCTTCCCAATAGGAAGTGCTCTTCTGTTTACTCGTCCACTAATCACCGAAAACTAGTACACCAGTCCCAAGTAGTTTCACATCCAGTAGAAGCATCCAATTTTGAACTCATTGACCTAATGTGTGTTCTTCCCACTGTCATCTTATAGTAATTAACTCTGCACTATTAACCTATTAAAACACAACATTAATTAAAACAATATATATATATATATATATATATATATATATATATATATATATATATATATATATATATATATATATAAATTGACTTGTAGATGCCTTTCATTTCATAGTTATAGTAACAAATTAATTAAAATCATTTTTTCTCCAGGGTGAGCAGGGGGATCAACGGTGGTGCAGCGCTGTGTTATTCTTCCACTATATCCCCGTGGCAACCCTGGCACTCCGATGGAGTCTCCCCTTGTTGGGCTTTGTGGTGGGTGGGGACCACGGTGATGAATCTGATATCCTCTTCATGGATAATGAACCTTCCCCCCGTCCTCTTCTGTAAGGAAGTGGTGATTTATTAATGAAACTGTTAATCTTGATAGTTTTCTGGTAAAGATTCTGATAGATTCCCCGTTCCCTCGTCATGTCATGTAGAAATGATGGCGAAACAATGAAGTATCAGTCCCATCAAATTCGCCAGAGAAATCGATAAAGTTTCAGGCAGTGGTTCGTCAGAAAAATGGCACAATCCTCTGTGAATGCCGTTCTGACGAACAGATCAACAAACTCGCAGATCTAAAGGAAATAGCCAGCCTCCAGGTGCGTGTGTCCGCCCACCCAACCTTAAACCTCTGCATGGGTGTGGTGAACCACGAAGATTTTGCATCAGAAACGGAAGAAAACAATCCTTCTTCCAACCCTATAGTGTATCTGACATTTACAGGATCTGTTGGGGAGTGAATGGGGTACTCACCCCTACTGACCTTTGACCGTCCATTTCTGCAAGAGAAAATAGTATGCAGTTTTTACAATCTCTGTGTCAGGCAGTATGTCTCAAATTCTCTGCGCTGCTTTAAATGCCAGAGGTTTGGCCATACACAGCCTCGTTGCATGAGCGCCGCAGTCTGCGTGTTCTGTGGGGAAGGGAGTCTTGTAACGAATCTATCTGCTCCGCAGATGCAAGGTGCGTAAACTGTTCTGGGAACCACCCATCGAAATCGAACCAGTGCTCCATCATCTTGAAAGAAAGGGAGATCCAGAAGATCAGGATCAGTAAGTTTCCTTTCCTGAAACACGACGTCGGTACCAGACGCGAAACGTCTTGGACATTGCCCGATGTTTCGGTGACACTGTGGGTCAACAGAAGAAATTAAATTCCGAACCCAGACACCTAAAGCTACCTCTGGGCACGTTGCCTGTCAAGTGTCCTTTGAAGACATCGGCGGAGATGCAGATTCCATCTGAAACTAAAAAGGAAATGAAAAGCGTAAATAGACACACAAAGGAATCAAGAAAAACCGAGACGGACAGGCCCTATTTCTAGATGTAGGTCGCCTGTATCAAGGGACTGTGCTCTCCCAACACATGCGACTTTCTCTAGCAGTACTCAAGAAGACTGTGCAGGAAACGAGGAGCCACACGCGAACCAGTGCATCACTCTCCAACAGAGAAGAAAAAAGAAGAAAAATAAACCCGATATATAACTCTCGTAGAAGCTAAGAAACCTAACATCTAGAACTATGGTTCTCCTTTCGTGGAACTTAAATGGCGTTCGTACTCGTTTGGATGAATTAAAGCTAAAAATGTCTCTGCTTAGACCCGTG